>CM050451.1:15421064-15568564 GCA_027563935.2 Costus lasius | reverse complement strand
GTTTCTGAATTATAACCGGAACCCCCCTTTTTCCGGATCCATCTCACATCAATAACGCGACCTCTTCCACCTATAGGCAGTTTTAGAGAAGTTTCTTTTGCAGTGTATACCTGAATTCCAAGTATGGCTCGTAATAATCTATCCTCTGGAGCATACGACGATTCGTTTGCCGTCTGAGGCGTTAATTTACCTACTAAAATATCACCTATTTCTACCCTAGATCCCAGCATCACAACTCCATTTCTGTCTAAATTGCGGAATAAATGAGCCTCTAGATGCGGTATTTCCTTAGTGATTCTTTCAGGTCCTTGGCTTGTCACATGAGTCTGAATTTCATATTTCCAGATGTGAAAAGAAGGATAAATATCTTCATATACTAGACGTTCGCTAATTAGTACTGCATCTTCAGAATTGTAACCTTCCCACGGCATATAAGCTACTAATACGTTTTTTCCTAAAGAGAGTTCCCCACCAACTGTAGCCGCACCGTCCGCTAAAATTTGTCCCTTTTTAATGCATTTACCTCGCGGAACCTGAGGTTTTTGATGCATACAAGTATTTTTGTTGGAACGTTGATAGATAACTAATGGAATACTTATAGTAGTAGTAGTGTCCCCATTACTTGATAAAATAATTTTGTGAGGATCAGTATAAATGATCTTTCCCTCGTGTTCGGCTATAGCGGAAACCCCCGAATCTAGAGCCGTTTGGCGTTCCAGTCCAGTTCCAACAATGCACCTCTCGGACTGAGAAAGCGGAACTGCTTGGCGCTGCATATTAGAACTCATTAAAGCCCGATTCGCATCATTATGCTCGATAAAAGGAATGAGGGAAGCCCCAATAGAAAAATATTGGAAGGGAAAAATATTTCTAAGATGAATCTGTTCCCATGCAATAGTCAGAAACTCTTGACGGTATCGAGCTGGAACAACCTGTTCTTCCTGAATACACCGATTCAAGGCCAAAGAATTTCCTGCTGCTACCATATAATATTCATCTCTATTTGGTGATAAATAAACTATCTGTGCCTCTTTTGATCTTTCAGATATTTCATAAAATGGACTCTCTATGGATCCCCAATGGCCAATCTTCACATGAATGGCTAAGGATCCAATAAGTCCAACATTGATTCCTTCGGACGTGTCAATTGGACAAATACGTCCATAGTGGCTAGGATGAATATCTCGTATTCGAAAACTAGCAGTTCGCCCCGTCAATCCTCCAGGACCCAAATAACTCAATTTTCGCCCATGAATGATTTGTGTCAATGGATTAGTTCGATCCAAAACTTGAGATAAAGGATGTAGGCCAAAAAACGATTCATAAGTGGTTGTTAATGAAGTTGAAGTTACCAAATTTTGAGGAGTCGGTATCAATTTATGCCGAATTGTTCCAGATATAGTTCCTCAAACCGCGTTTTCTAAACGAACAAGAGCCAATCCGAATTGATCCTGTAGCAGATCCGCTATAGAACGAATACGTTTATTTTTCAAGTGATTCATATCATCAAGTGTACCCATTCCAAACTTCATTCCGATCAAATGATCCGCAGCAGCCAATACATCTTGTGGTAACAAAAATGTATTGTTCTGGGGTATATCAAGATTCAGTCTCCGGTTCATATTTCGTCGACCAATCCTTCCTAATTCACATCTTTGTTGAAAAAAATTTCTTTTGTAATTCCTTACATAAGGACTCAAAAAATATCGGATCCCCGCCTACACAAGCAAATTGTTGATAAAATTCCAAAATAGTATTTTCTTTTGACCCAATCTTATATATATATATATATATATATATATATATCTAAAATTATTTATGATTTTTATAATATAAAATCATATTGATTGCTCAAACTTGAAATAACCCTTTATCATTAGGGATGACAACAGGGTGATTCAAGGGCAAGGAAAGCCAGACTAGACCCCAACCCCGATCCTGACCACACCCCCGCCCCCAAACTCGACGGGTTGAAAAAATCCATCTCAAACCAAACCCTGCTGGCAATCGGGTACTCGCGGGGAAACCCGACCCTATAGTAATACATGGGCGAAGTGCCGATGGCATGGGTGGTGGGAGTGGGGCAGCGTGAGTGGTGGAGTTAGGGTTAGGGTTTTGTTATTTTAGTTGAGTGTAGAATTATAATTTTTACATGTAGGGTGAGTTCGAGGCGGGTAGTGAAAATCTGACACTTGACCTTGATCCGACTTCTATAAGTTAGGTTTTATCTGAATCTAACCCGACTCACGGTCAATTTAGATTTTCCCGATTAAATTAGGGCGGGGCAGGGTTGGTCGAGGTGGAGAAAAATCCATCTCTATTTGGCATATTGATAGGCATGCCTATATCTATTTCTTTACATGAATATAACTCAATGAGAACTTTATACTGTGTTTCTTTGGACGAAAAATGTGATGTCATATTATGGTTTATGTGGCGCACAAAAGGTTTGAGTGTGCTATGTGGTAATTTTATAGTTTTCTTATGACCTCCATGGCGCCAAGACCGATGACGGACAATGGGTGGCCCACGATGGATTGTGGGTACGCTCATATCTCTGGTGGTGAGGGATGTTAAGTGGGGATAATGCCATAAGTCGCTTGGTGATAAGACTATGTAGAAGTATTATCGAGTATGATCTCTAGCATCAATAAGCATAAGTGTTAGGGCATATGAGCTGCATAGTAACTATCATGGCAATGAGCGAACCCACAGGGCCTATGGCGACGAAAACTCTTCAGCGGGTACCCCGCTTAAAAAATTTACTCGCTTATGGCCATGTACTTTGGAGCACGAGAGTGCATTGATACATAGAAGTAAATGTGATGCGTGGAATCAAACAGGATGATGCAAATGCAGCGAAACATATGACATTGAGCTGAATTGCATGAAACATATTCCATTTCACAGCAATCTATCTTAGTGGAGGAACACCAGAGTTTGCCGAGGCAGATGCACCATGGGACTTGGATAAGCTGAACCATATTGTTGGCTTATTTGACTCTAGCTAGGAGGTACTAAGTGGCCTAGTAGTTCGTTGGTCGAGGATCAAGATGAAAAGGTTTGTCACATGTATTCAAATTAAGGTTTGTGGTTTGCTCTCTGATTCGGTCTAGAGGAGACACGAACCTGGGATTAATAGCCCAGTTCAAGGATTGGACCAGTTGGAGCCAGTTCGATTGAATCTCCACCCATGTGTATTAAGAGGAGAGCCTCGTGCACCACTCAGAGATTATTTAATCTCGTCCATGAATTAAGGGTTAGGAAAAAACTCCTAGGCAACACTCATGCGCTTCTAGGGATTTACTTCAATGAGCCTTCGATTCCAGTGTGACCTCCATTGCTAATCAGTGTGTTCTATACTTGCACTTCCTAGAGAGAAGTTGGCTAGGCAGTAATTCTCCTTCCCTTTCCAACTTATTGTGGTGTGTTTTCTTCTCTCTCAACTTGGTCTTCTTCCTAATTTGTTCTAGAGTTCTTATGGCGAGTTCTAAAGTTGTTGCAATGGCTAGAGTTGCTTGAAGGTTTTGATGTTGTGCCCCTAGCTAGTGTTTTGCTGGTAGTCAAGTCTTGGTATTTCAGAGGCTCGACTGGATCTTTTTCACTAATTACTCCTTTTGAAGGTATATTTCTTTCATTACTAAGTTTCTAAATGAGGGTGTTCAAGACTAGACTCGACTAGGTAAGGTTTGGGAGTGTGAAGTCGATGTGAAGCCAAACTTCTTTGGCTGGAAATATATAGCTGTGTTTCTTTGGAAGAAAAATTAGAAGGAAAGAATGAAAAAAATATTGAATCTGGAAATACTACTAGATTCAATGTGTTTTCTATTCTTTTCTTTCAACTTTTTATCCAAAGAAACACAACCTAAGTATAAAAAAAAAAAATAGAGATTTTGCTTATCATTTTTGTACTTCCTCTGTTATGCCATTCGGAATTCTCAATCTTATTATTAACAACAAAAATTTGTGCGAGTTGAACTAACACACACCTCCATGGTTATCCTTCTTTCATCATAATCTTAACACATACCTGCCTTAGGATCGCTCCGTTGTACCAAGAATATTCTCAAGGGCTTTATGGTGTCTTTTTCTTTCTTGCTAGTAATGATCATATCCATCGGGCAGAGAGAAAGAAATAAGAAAAAGATAGGCATGGAATTTGTCACAAGTTTCACCACCCCTTGAGTGGCTCAAACAAGGTCAACTTTGGGGCTGTTAGAGGCGCATCATGACCTAAGAAAACTTTCCCAAGTTTCCTCTGCATTGGCTCCTGGTCATGCCCCATTGCTTGTGCCTGTTTTTAGGGTGTCAGGCTGTCACTCATGCACTCTTTGAAAAGGGGGAACTAGAATCTGCATGTGCTGTATTATTAACTTGCCCTACCATAAGGGCACTTTCCCTTCTTCCCCTAGGAGTAACTGGTACTAACAAAAGAAGATTTCAGTTCTTTTATTATTTTATAGATCATTCAAAGTCCACATCAAAATCATCCTTGTTCAGTGGTTTAGATCCTCTCTTTTCTGTGTTTCATCGAGTTCTTAGTCAGAAAGTTAATGGCGATATTGTCCTAAAGTCAAAATCAAGCCATCTTCTTCTTCCAACAATCTTGGAGGAGCTCTTACATAGTTACAATGGATGATTCAGCATTTATCAGAAAAGTTGAAGGCCTAGCATTCCCGAAAATTACGCCATTGCAAGTCTCTCCATCTGATTTATCCATGAAAAACCGAAATCGCAGTATTTGGCAATGGAGAATGAGATCAAAACCCTAGCAACTAATAATCTAATATCACAACGTATATATATCACCAGTACTTGCATGATCTGGCAACAAAACCATACAAGAACACCTTTTGATAAAGCTGAGCAATGATTCGCTGCATTCCTTTCTTTCAAGATACAGATGATGCCCTCGCTTTATCAGTGATAATAATGATAATTAATTAGGAGATAAATGTTTTGATTTTTTTTCGAAGGAACCCTAGTTTGACTCCTACATGCTAAGCCACTCCTCTTTCATCTAGGGCTTGGGGTGATGCTGCGTGTAGATGTAATCCAAGTGGGCTTCATGCATCATCCTCCCCTTCAGGCATTCCTCCTTCCCTTCCTTGCAGTATTCCTCCACCCCTACGAGCTGAGGCATCAAGATCAAAGAACAGAAAGAACATGATTGTGGTGTTCATTTGAAGAATTATTATATATGTTTAACAACTAGCTAGCTCACATTATTCCAGGCGCCATCATCTTCCTCCCTCATCTTCCAATCTTGTGCTGTCACTGAAAGAGATGAGAATCAGATAGAGCCAACACAGAAAGAACAGCGAGTTGATCGACTACTAAGTAAAAAGTCAACGATTCTCAATTAAGATGTTGGATCAACCTGCGATGGCATGGATCGAGATGATGGCGGCGAAGACGATGGCGAGGAAGAGAAGGGCGGAGAGGAATAGATGAGGAGAGGTTTGACTTTGGCTCATTGTTCTTCCTGATCACTTTGTTGAACACATTAGCAGGTGGAGAAAGGGGGGGGATCGAAGCTAAGGAGGGTGATGATTGATTTACGGGGTAGAAACTGAGAGAGGTGTGGGTGGTATATATAAAAATAAGGGGTGAGTCATATGAAATGTGCAGGGCTCCTCAAAAGCTAGAAAAGCAGTGGTGGAATGGAGTGTGGAGAAGATGACAAGATGGGAGGGCCTCAACGCCACCGACTAGGGTTAGCAATTATACAAGTAATCGATCAAATTAGATATTGTTATATCAAGCTCTAGCGCATATGTGGTTTACATGTCATGCAACCATATCTAATCTAATGGCTATGAAGCATCTATTCACACATTAAAATAGTGTTAGAGATGACAAACATATCATGCAACGATATATCTAATGGCTATGACGAACATATGTGGCTTATATGTCATGCACAACTTTCAATCAACTAATAATTGCACCATAAATTAAGTGACTCCCAATCTAATTAATATTAGTCGATCCAGTAGTGGCATCATTGACGCAGCTCAACTGGATACTCCAAATCTAAAGCTCTTTACATCAGCAGAAAGGAGGGATTTCTCATGCTTCATGCATGCGTTCTTACGTTAAAAAATATGTGGCGGCACCACTTGCGTATCTAGCTAAATTCTACCAAATCTATCATATTCAAATGTCGAGCGCCATGCATAGTAAAATGCTCCATCTTGAGTATACCTTTGAGAGGAACATGATCATACATATGGATTCACGTAGATAGATATGACATAATAACTAAGATAAATAAAAGTTATCTTAGGACTTTTGCATAATTATTAATCATATCACGCACTACGTGAGTAACTAGACGACGACTGAGAGATAATGAACTACCCTTGATGATGCAACTAGTGAGATAGAAGAAATCAACATTACATCTAATAAGATAAGGGATTAGGGATAACCTAATTAATTAACTATAACATAGTGTAGGATGTAGAACTTGAAAGGCTTGGACGATCAAATCAGAAGCATGGCTTTGTGGAGGGCACCGGACACAAGGAAATGGGAAGCATGCATGTACGCACATGCATGAGATGAGTATTTTAAAGGTGTGGAGGCATGGAGCATGCATGCATGTCTCATGAATGGATGGATTGGGTGGCGATGCTTCCAATGAGAAGAAGGAAAATGAAAGAGGATGAGGCATTTTGCTGCAAAGCTTTATATTTATGTAACATTGAGATGCGGGCACTCGGCCCTGTCGAGTGAGTTGGGCGGGGATACATAGAGACGTGGGAAGTTGTTGCCGTGAATAGGGAATTTATAAAATCTTATTAATATTTTTTAAAATTTGATTAAAATTTATAAAATGTAGTCAAAATTATATGAATTACGGTCAAAATTTTAAAATTTGTTCAACATTCTACCAAAATAATATTCTATAAAATTTGATCAAAATTTATAAAATCGGATCAATATTCTATAAAATTTGATTAATATTTTATTAAAAATTTATAAAAATTAATTACAGCCACTTTAAGAGACCCTGCCTTTTCTCGGATTGAGCGAACACACCATTGTGAGAACGGGAACCGGTCTTGTAGCTGGGTGGGGTGGCGTGTGGGCATTCCATTCTGTTTTTTTTTTTTTTATATTTATCAAATACTAAAAGTTTCGGTAAAAAAAATTTGGTTTCAATTTTAATAATAAGTTTTATAAAATTTAATTTTCTATTTCAATTTTAATTTTAATTTTTTATTAGGTTAAGTAGAAAACTGAATTTACTAATATATAATATTTTAATCTTATTACAGTATAATTAGTTACTAAAGGTCTAAAATTTATTATACAATTTATAATAACTCAATCACTTATCATATAATTAATTAAATTATTAATAATTTAATTTTTTGATAATTTATTGAATTTTCTCAGTAAGTTCAATTTGATAAAATTTTGGTTCTTAAAAAAATTGGTTTGATTTTAATTTTTAATATTTTGGTATAAAAAAATTTAGTAAATATTTTTTAATAAATTTAATTTTAGTATTTATAGAATGTTAATTGCGTGGCGATGGAAGCCAATGCTAGGAAAAGTGGTGTTGTGTGCTGAATAGGGCGTAGGGCAAATGGAAATAGGGAAAATTTGCCTGCGCAAGACCCTTCCTTTCAATCAAAGGAAGGGTCCCCTATCCTACTTTCATGCATTTTGAAAATAAGATATGCACGCAAATCTCGAAGCATCTCTAAAGTATAATGCAATCAAATTTTGTAAAATATGTACAGAATAAAGTAGAATGTAGTTAAATTTCATAAAATCTGACAAAAATATCATATAATTTATACCAAATTGGTAGAATTTGTCCACAATAAAGATTCTACCAATTTGGTATAAATTCTATGGTATTTTTGTCATATTCTATGAAATATGACTATATTCTACTTTATTCTGTACAGATTCTATAAAATTTTAAATGCATTCTATGGTATTCTATTAGATTCTACAAAATTTGATTCTACTTTACGACTCCTTTGAGATTCGCATGCATATCCTATCTTCAGGATGTGTGAAAAATACCATAGAATGCATTTTGAAAATAAGATATGCACGCAAATCTCAAAGCATCTCTAAAGTAGAATGCAATCAAATTTCGTAAAATATGTACAGAATAAAGTAGAATGTAGTTAAATTTCATAAAATCTGACAAAAAATATTATATAATTTATACCAAATTGGTAGAATTTGTCCACAATAAAGATTCTACCAATTTGGTATAAATTCTATGGTATTTTTGTCATATTTTATGAAATATGACTATATTCTACTTTATTCTGTACGGATTCTATGAAATTTTAAATGCATTCTATGGTATTCCATTAGATTCTATAAAATTTAATTGCATTCTACTTTACGACTCCTTTGAGATTCGCATGCATATCCTGTGTTCAAGATGTGTGAGAACAGAATGGGGGACTCAAATCAAAAAGAAGAGTTCATGCGCACAATTTTTTGGGAAAGGGGAGGTGTCGAATAGAAGGAGGACAGTTGGTTGGTGAGGGTGATGAAAAGGACGTTGTGGCGGGAACTGTGAACCAGAGAGGGGGAACAGTGGCGCTGACATGCACAGGATGGACGGGGAATAAGTCGCGTTTGGCATTGTAGGCGGGGCGCCCGGTCGCGTGGGGCGTAGGTCAAAACAGTGTTTTCAGTTTGGCGCTGAGAGTGCTTATTAGCTGCTTATTTCTGTTGACCAACTCTGATCGGGCGTTTTCCGTCCGGCCCCGCCTATTAGCTCTCCCCTGTCGGTGCGGACTCGAGGGTTTTTTTCACGCGCCCTCTCGAATGTTTTTCTCAAGTCTCCACGCCGATCACCCAGTTCTCCTACCCTCGTTCTGCATACTCGCCGATCTCGCCGATCTCGCCGATCTCTCGTCGCTAGTCGATCACCTAGGAACCCTCGTAGCTGCATACTCGCCGATCTCGCCGATCTCGTTCGTCGCTAGCCGATCACCCAGGAACCCTCGTAGCTGCATACTCGCCGATCTCGCCGATCTCGTTCATCGCTAGCCGATCACGGTAGGTAGTTGATCCTTTAAAATGGATATCATCTTTTCTCTCGATTTAAAATGGATAGCTAGGCTATAAATATATATTTCCTTTTGTGATAAATCATGTAGGGATCTGGTAGAAATGTAGAATCCTAATGCCAGTGAATTTTGTAGTTAACTATTTAGTGAAGACAGGTAATTATTCTGATGCAAAGGTCTTGCTTACCTTATTATTTGGTATTTCTTAGAATAAAGTGGGGGATAATGCTTGCCACTTTTAACTTGATATATAAAGTAACAGTACGTTGTCCATTTTACCAAATTTATCGTTCCTTTAGCTATTAATAAATAGGAAATTTCATTATTCTTTGCAGTATGGTGTTAAAATTTTTATTTTAACATCATTCAAGGATACTTGCTACATTGAGATTCTTCCTAGTGCTGAAAGATCAACACGAGGTATCGCTACTTCTATGCTGCAAATGTATTTGTTGTACTGAATTTTTCTTGTTTCTCAAAAGTAGCAAGACTAAAATCTGACCTTTGTCCATACGAGTTCTACGTCTGTCATTGACGAACAGATCACACCTTGTTGATTGGCTTATTCCGTGGCAGTGTTTTTTGTCACTTATAATTGACCGTGGAGTGTATTCATAGGATATTTCTAAGAAAATCCTGATTATTTTTTCTTTTTTTAACATGCCTCCCCCCATGACACCTTTTAGTAGCGCTGACCTGAATTGTGATTTTTTCATCTTGTTTGCTGTAAGACAGAATGTTCCGGTTCTTCCAATATGAATGTTTTCCGGTCCTTGATAGTAGATCTGTGTGCATAATTGATGTTCTTCAATTTTTAAAGAGGCTGCACCTTGCAATATATGAACTATGAATGTTTGTTATTGACATGTGGATTTAAAATCTATTAGATGATTAAGTGTTACGTTAGTAGACTACTCATTTTTTTAACTAATCAATTTGGTTAATCCATTAGGGTATTTTTAGATGGAACATAACACGAGAAGATCAGGAAAGGCTATATGGAACTTTCACAATACATGGATTTTCTGTGATATATGTGTTTCAGCTGTTGAGCAATCAATGAGACCTGACACTCATTTTAATACACAAGGTTGGAAATATGTGGTGGATAATTTCCAACAACAAACTGGTATTATGTATGACAAGGCTCAATTAAAAAATCGATGGGAACAACTTAAAATCGATTGGAAGCTATGGAAAGAATTGAAGGGACGAGAAACTGGGCTTGGATGGAATTCTAGTCTTGAAACCGTGGACGCACCACGAGATTGGTGGGAGGCAAAAATTCAAGTATTACACCAAATTTAGTATTATAAAATCATAATTCAATTGATATATATATATATATATATATATATATATATATATATATATGTGTATTGTATTTATAGGTCAATAAAGATTATGCCAAGTTTAAGAAGAAAGGCATTCATCCTGATATCGAAGCGAAGAACGATATTATGTTCGGCAATACTGTGGCCTTAGGATCTGATTGTTATACACCAGCCATACCTCCACATGTCAATGATAATATGAATGTGGGAAGTGAAAATGACTCTGCACCGGTAGAAGATTTGGAAAATAATTCAATGAATGCCGAATCATCTCAAGGTAATAGATCATTGAATGCTGAAGCATCCCAAGCTAAGAAGTATCAAAGTTAAATGATAATTTTTGCAAATTTATGAATCTCATGGCTGAATTTAAGGATGTTATGAGTCCACCAGGCTGCGGTGTAAAAGAGGTTATGACTGATCTGAAGAATCTTACCGGTATTTCTAATGAAGATGAGATGTTTTATTTTGCCATGCTACTATTTGAACAAAAATCAAAGAGGGAGCTATGGAATTCATTGGAGACTCCAGAAATGAAGATGCGTTGGTTAAATTTTCAATATGACTTGTATAAGAAATTTGGTCGGGTTTAAGTAGTTAATTGTGTTGGTTAACTTTTGAACTTATATCTATGTATTAAACTGGTATTTGGATGATGATGTCTTTGGATTGTATTTAACTTTTGAACTTATATTTGGGTGCTGATGTACTGTTAAGACATCTCTTTCTAATGAAGATGATGTATTTGGATGATGTATTTAACTTTTGATATATATATATATATATATATATATATATATATATATATATATGTGTGTGTGTGTGTGTGTGTATCTCTTTCTAATGATGATAAAATTTTTTTTGTGCTTTAATAGAAATGGAGAATGTAGCAGATGCATATTTTTGTGAAAACAATGATGATGAAGAGAATATGAATTTAACTCTTTGGTTATGCGGACATGCTGTTGGTTCTTTGATGATGGATTTTAATAATATTTCATTATCAAAATCACCTTGTATGACTTCTGAATTCACTGGTGCAAAGTGGATAGGAGATATATTATATGGCCATCCAGAAAGATGTAAACGGATGATGAGAATGGAGGCAAGAGATTTTTTACAATTGTGTTATAACTTAGAACATCATTATGATCTGAAGCCATCTAGAAATATGGGAGTTGTTGAAAAAACTAGTATTTTTGTATTTACATTGGCCCAAGGTGGATCAAATCGGCGAGTACAGGAACGTTTTCAACATTCAGGTGAAACAATTAGTAGAATCTTTCATGAGGTTTTATGTGCAGTCTGTAAATTGGCTAAAGATTTAATTAAACCGGCTGATCCAGAGTTCAAAGATATCTCACCACAAATTTTGAACGACATACGCTACATGCCTCATTTCAAGGTAAATTATGAAGTTTATTATTCTTTTGTATATAATTATATGCATACCATCTAATTGTTTAATTTTTTGTAGGATTGTATTGGGGCTCTTGATGGGACTCATATTGATGTCGTAGTTCCTATTGCAGATCAAGTTCGCTATATTGGACGAAAAGGTCGGCCAACGCAAAATATATTGGCTGTATGTAGTTTTGATATGAAGTTTACATATGTTTTAGCTGGTTTTGAGGGTACAGCTCATGATAGTCGTGTTTTAACAAAAGCAATTACTACACCTGCATATGAATTTCCTAGACCTCCACCAGGTATGAATTTGATTGTGATTTTGAAATGATTACCTCATGAAACTATAATATATTTTACATTTGAATTTTTTATTACCACAGGAAAATATTATTTAGTTGATGCTGGATATTCATAACTGAGAGGATACCTCGGGCCATATTGAGGAGTAAGATATCATCTTACTGATTTTCAACGTGGTCATCCACCACAAGGATACAAGGAAGTATTTAATAAAGCGCATGCCTCTTTGAGAAGTTGTATTGAACGAACGTTTGGTGTATGGAAGAAAAGGTGGGACATACTACGAGATATGTGATCTTATAATTATAGAACTCAGGTGAGGATTGTGGTTGCAACAATGGCATTGCACAACTATATTAGGGGAATAACATGTAATGATGGACTATTTCAAGAAGCTGACGTTGATCCTGATTTGGTGGCAGAGGAAAATTTGTCTGATGATGAAGAATCACATCAATAACATCAACACAATGAAATCGATAATATTCGTGATCAAATTACATTAAGTTTGATGGAATCTAGAAATTAGTTACTGTATTTATATATAAGAGACCTGGTATGGAACTGTGGATTTTTAAAAATTTGGAATTGTATGTTTCTATAAAAGACATGATTGTTAAATTTTGTAATCTAAAAATTTACAGTATTCTGTTTGCTTAATCACTGTTTTTAATTTTATATAGCATTTTATTTAATTATATTTTATATTATTTTTTTCAACAGCAATCTACAGGACCTGCACAGCAACAGTACTTACAGTACAGCAACAGTACTACTTTTACAACCTACAACTGCAGAACCTGCACTGCAATCCCAAACTCACCCATAGTTGAGCAGCAAAATAGTAGGGTCACAGTGAAGGCGGCGCTATTGTGCGCAGCAGTGAAGCTATTCTGAACAATAAGGAAAATTAACTCATGGATGTAACCCTTTTTAGCATATTTCAATTCTTGATACTGTCTGCTCAAACACAATTTCCAATTGACGTAATAAGTTTCCCTTTACACTTTGGGAAAAAGAATTGAATCAAAGTAGGAGACATTGTATTCATCTAAGTAAACAATGAATGATTGTCAGACCTTTAAATTGTTCTGCGATCTGCATTATGCAATTCCCTCTTATTCCTTCTTATTCTGTGCTATGAACGAAAAGAGTGCCTAAATATATACTTGAGCCTTTGTTCTACCTTGTGGTAGTAAGGCGTTACTGATGCACTAATTCTTCATCACATGGCTGCCAGAAGATTTACCTAGAGTTCATTTTGCTAGAAGATATGGAGAAGGATCATCTTCTTCTCTTGGATCCAACCGCATCTCGGGAAAACAATATAAGAAATATAGAGTGGCAGAATACAAAATTTTGTTGTAATAAAGGGTACTCACTCCTTCCAATAGAGGGTTTACGAGTATAGACAAATGATTAGGGATAATAGGGAATAAGCTCAATCTAATGTCATATAGAGGAGATGCTCTAGTTTAAGATGAGGCTTTAAGGTTTATGAATGTGGATAGGACAATTAGGGCTTATTGAACAAGCTTAACCTATGGTCGCATAGAGGAGATGCTCAATCTAAAGGCTTGTCTTAGGGATTATGAGTGTAGACAAAATGCTTAAGGCTTAGTGAGGATAAGCTTTGTCTAAGGTCACATAGGGGAGATGCTTGCTTGAGGCCTTATGAGCAGAGATAGGATACTTAGGGCTTTAATAAGAATAAGCTTGGACAAAGGTAGCGGGGGATGCTTGCTTGAGGTCTTATGAGTAGAGATAGGATGCTTAGGACTTTAATAAGAATAAGCTTGGACAAAGGTAGCATGCAGGAGATGCTTAGCCTTGAGGGAGGATTCAAGAGGTTGAGTATGGATATGATACTTAAAGAGTCAATGAGGACAAACTTAGCCTAAGATTGTGCAAAGGAGATGCCTAGTCGCAAAATTGGACTCAAGGTCTTATGATTTGGATGATTTGTCCATTATATAATTAGGTCATGCTGGTCATAAATGGGTCAACCTAGATATGGCAAAACACGACCTATATATTAGCAAGTCATAAAATGGTTGAACCATTTATAGCCTACAATTGTTTAACCCTGATTTAATCCCGGTTTATTATATCTCATATCAAGTCATGCTAGTGGGTTATGTCAAATTTTGCCATTCCTATTTGTAGGTCTTCATGAAATCACATCCAAATGATGAGATTTCATTTAGGTATGTCAGAACATTATCAGGACAAGAAAATTATTATAATGGAAAAACTCTACTTCTAGATAAGTGATGTATTTGCAAGTGTATAGATACATCGAAATAATTAAAGATATCGAACTCACAGGGACCTATGTGTTAAGTACCAATTAATCATGTTCCTACTAGCTAAGGAAATCATATTTTGAGATGATTTTTAAGTAAACCAAAATAAAGTTATGTGAAAACTCAATTGGAGAAATCTAGGACAAGGTTTCACTACTCTAATGTTTGATAATTAAATTACAACAAATTTCTATATTAATTATTCGAATTTTGTAAATGAGAAATTACCCTAAGATAGAGTTGTCTTCTCTCGGATGCCCAACTCTTTACTAAACCAACCTTCACTTTCCCGAATTATTGTTTTAGCATTTAAGTTCCATGACAATTTATGTTAGTACCTAATAAATTAAGATTCACTCTTGTAGTTTAATTTTATAAGTTCTCCTCTCAAGTGATATTAAAGTACTCTTATACTTTAAATCACAAGTTTAATTAAAAGTTTTTTAATAATATAATTTTCTTAGTACAACTATTTTTGTCTAAAATAATGCAATTATAAAATCTAGATTTGTCATATATAGAATTAATTTCATTAATTAGATTACTAATATCTAACTACTCTCGTAGTCTAATTAAGGGGTTATGGGATTATAAGTTACCTCTCGATTCTTGTTATAACCCCTAAGATATATAATAATTTAAGTCCAGATAATTATAAGTGAAATAAATCACTTTAATTGAATTAAAGTCACTCAAACAAAAGACACAATTAAAAATTAATTAAATCATCTAATAATTAGAGTGTTACTCTCTTAATCTCAAAAAGATAAATTACTCTAAGAGAGACATGAATTCACAACAATAATTCATAAGAAAGATTTTTCTACATTAAGGACCTGAAAAATAATTAAATAAAAATTTTCAGTTCAACTTCACTCTCATCATAGTGGTGTAACGACTCATCACAACCTTGTGATTTTGAGAAGAACTTCTGCCCAGGCTGATATAATCACAGCCCGTGATCAAAATCATGGCCAGATCGTGATTCTCAGGGAAGGTTCTAATTGATCTAAACTAGAAGTCACTCTATGACTTTAAAATCTCTAAAAAATTTCAACAGTTTAGTGACTTCTCCTGAAATTGTAAAATCCCAAGGAAATGTGAAGATTCTGAAGCAGACAAGTAAATAAGTCTATATGGGACATAAAAACATCAGAATTGGCCTTGTTTTGAGATGAAATAATATCAAAAATTACTATCAAAATGTAAAGCATAAAAATCTTCCAGACTTAGATCTTTACTTGTCCCCAAGCAATCAAACTAGGATGAGACACTAAACAGATATGGAAGAAGTTAATCAAGGTGTAAGCATGCAACCAAGTCAGAGAACATCTATGAGCAATCCTGGATCCAGTTATAGAAATCAAATGATGAGAGTATTACCAAGAATTGAATCAAACAAGTCTCACAATCTTTAAAAGTCAAGGCATTTAGCTAGGAGCATACAAAGAATCCAAAAATAGCACATGTTCTCCATTCACCAATTCAATGCATCCAAAATCAAATGTTGGGGGTCAGATGATAGGGGTACCACAAGTGTACAGTTCTATCGCATAATAAAAGTATCGAATCCCATAGGGACTAGGGAGTCAAGTACCGACTAATCAATCGATCGTTAGCTAGGCAATCAAATAGTGATGAAATGTTGACTAATCTAGTGCAAGTACTGAAATCAAACTAAATGAGATGACTAAAAGACAAGAAATTCTTTAGAGGAAATCATTACCTTACTAGTGATTTATTACTTTCTTTCCGTTGGAATTATTACCTTTGTTGCATTGTTATGAATGATATATATTTATTTGCTGCAAAATACGAAAATGTTATCCCGGATTACTGAGATTTAGTAATTATTTATTGTGCATGCGTGTTGTTCAACATGATGTGTTGGCTTCTGAGGGTTGAACTGGCGGGAGTGGACGATAGACCTGCCTCGTTCATGAGGGGGGAATTTGTTCGTGTTTGTGTGGAGCTTGACTTGGAACAACCCCTTCAAGAGGGCATCTGGATTAGCTCATCAGAGGAGGATTTCTTCCATATTGTCTCCTATGAAAATCTCCTCTCTCTTTGCAGAATGTGTGGTTGCTTAGGGCACAATGCCAAAAACTGTATGAAGAACCAAAGTCAGGAAGACTCTGCTCATCCATCTGGCGCTCGACCCGCGCCTGTGCCCACCTCACAGGCAAACTGTGCTCAAAGCTCAAGCCAGCCACCCCCTGTCGATGTTGAAACCCCAGCTTTTGGTCCTTGGATTAGAGTCCAAGGACGCAAACCCAAGAAACACGTTGGACATCCTGTTGCCGGAGCTCATGCTCCTCACCGAAAGGAAAGTGACGATACTCATGGACCTTCCTATGCATTCCCCAATCAATCCCAATCAACTATGGTGAATGCTTTTGGGCCAACCCTACAACGGCAGCCCAGGTGCCCCAAGGGGGAAAGATGAATAGAGATGCCCTTACCCAACAACTCCCATCTCCTTCCACTAATGCGACAAAAGAGAGGGTCATCATTATTCCTGCTCTGGTTCTTACACCGAAGCTTGCTGATATTCCAGGACGTCCACCAGATGGATTGAATGCAGAGCCATCCTCTAACAATGTATCTTCAGCATTCAAAGACTACTGGGAAGGTCTGAGCTTGCGGGGACATCCATCGAGCCCTGATTATTCAGATCCTGGCAATCCTGGTCAAGGACAATGCACTTCTCATTTGTAAGGTCCCTTTGACATGGTTTCGCAGAATTTAAACAAAGCTCAAGAACAAACACAACTGGCTGTGTTGGTACAAAAGTTGGCCCAAAGCTTGCTTCTACCTTCAACGGCCCGATGTCCTCTAATCTTGCATTGGATGTGCCTAAGGAAGTGGATTTGGAGGATCAAGAATCTCACCTCCAACTTGCTATTGTTTCCTCAATGGCTTCGACACTCTTGGCCAGACAGGAGTCTAAATACAAAAGAATAAAGCAGCCATTGATGGTTAGTCTTAAAAAACGGGCTCTTCTTACCTCTTCATTATGTCCATGAATTTATTATCTTGGAATTGTCATGGAGCCGGAAGGAAACACTCTCGTGATCATATTAAGATGCTGTTAAAACTTCATAACATTAGTATCCTTGCATTGCAGGAGACTCACTTGTCGGACGTAGGTGCAAATAAATTTGCTAAAAGTTTGGGTAGAACTTGGTCTTATGTCCATTTTCCTTCAATCGGTGCCTCTGGAGATATATTTCTCGCCTGGTCTAATCTCCTTTTGGAAGCTTAGGTAATTGCTACTGGACACCAAGCTATCCATATTGCCATTTCCTCGTGTAATAATCAACCTTGGATTCTTTCTATTTTTATGTGAGTACTAATAGTTTAGCTAGAAACACTATGTGGCATGATTTTGCCTTTATGTATTTCAATGATTCTCCTTGGTTAATTGCTGGGGATTTTAATTGTATCCTTAACCCGGAAGATAAGTTCAGGGGCAAAGACAACTCTACCTCTTACTCTGCTAATTGCTTTCACAACTTCATCTCTGCTAATGGTTTTGTGGACATGAAAGGGGCCCCATAAAATTATGTCTAGACTTGATAGAGTTTTTGCTACCTCTCCCTGGCTAGATATGTTTGGCAAATCTAGTGTTTTTTATTTGGCTAGAGGGATTTCTGACCATGCTCCCATTTTGATCAATATCCATAACTCTATTAGAACCTGCTCTAAACTTTTCAAATTCCAGCCTTTTTGGACTGATTACTTTGATGTGCACAATATTATCAATTCTACCTGGACCCAAAGCTCTAGCCAAAATTATGTGGACTTGGACTTCACTAGTCGTTTTAAGAGAATCCGTCATGATCTCTCCTTGTGGAACTGCAACCGTCTTGGTAATCTGGAGCAAAATCTCAAACAAACTTTGCTTCGAATATCTGAGCTTCAATCCATTGAGGCAAAGCGAGCTCTTTCCTTGATTGAGGAAAATTCTCTCTTATCCAACATTAACAAATCTAAAGTTTTGGCCCGCCAAATTAAATTGAAAATGGTGGACCCTTGCCAAAAGCCGATGGCTTAAAGCTGGAGATTGCAATTCTAAACTCTTCCATCGCTATGTTTCTTATAGGGCCAGAATTAATTTTATCAACAGCATTACCCTTGAATCTGGAGAAACTATCTTTGATTAGCACTCTATCTCTAATAGTTTTCTTCAATTCTATTGTAACCTTTGATCGTGTTCTAGCCCTTCTGCGCCTTGCAATGATATTACTCAACTTAGAAGCTCTCTACCTTCTACTGTCCCATTGTTGACGACCTTTTGGTCAACCTTTGTTCTCCTTTTCATCCCAATGAAGATTGTCATGTGATTTCTCATCATTCTAATGGGAAGAGTCCTGGACCTGACAGTTTCACCAATGAGTTCTATAAATCTTTCTGGCACATTATTGAGCCCGATTTCAATGTCTTTCTTGAACGCTATTATCAGAATCCTAAGCTCCCCCTAGCCTGGAGGAAAAACACATCTTATCTTCATTCCTAAAGAGAAATTTCCTAAGTTCATCAAAGACTTTAGACCCATCTCTCTTTGCAATGTTTCTTATCGTATTCTAGCTAAAATCCTTGCCAACAGACTCAGATACATCATGCCAACTATTATCAATGTTGAGCAATCTGCCTTCATTAAAGGGCGCAGCATCCATAATAATATTGCTACTATTCAGGAACTCACGCATATCATGTACTCCTCTAAAGGCAAGCACCCTCTCATTTTGTTTAAGCTTGACCTTACTAAAGCTTTTGATAGTGTTAAATGGGATGCTATTTACAAAGCCATGCAAATTCTTAACTTCCCTTACCAATTTATTCATTGGATCCAGTCTTGCATTGAAGCTTCTAAATTTTCTTGTGTTATAAATGGCACTCCTTTAGCTTACTTTTCTAGCTTTAGAGGTGTGCGACCGGGAGACCCACTTTCCCCTTACCTCTTTGTGTTTGTTATGAACCTTTTGAGCATCCTTCTTAATAATCAAATGGAAGCTAAAAGAATCACTCCCTTCAAGTTCAAAGGGCCCTCTCAAATTTGTCATCTAATCTATGCTGACGACTTGATCCCCTGTTTTAGGGCCAATCCCAAATCTTGCAGGACCATTAGAAGCACTCTTCAAAAAAAAATTTCTATTACTGGTTTAAACTTGAATCATAACAAATCCAAAATCTATTTTCCTAAGGTCTGCCTTTCCTCTATGAAGAGATCTATTCTGAAAGATTTTAATGTTAATGAAGGACTTTTTCTTTTTAAATATCTTGGCTCCATTATCTCCCCTAAATCGGCCTCTCGTCTTGTCTTCTAGGAATGTTGAACGGCTCTCCTTAACCACCTTGGGTCCTGGCAAGGGCGTCTCATCTCCCAACCTGGTAGGATCTCCTTGGTTAATTCTACTATCACTGCTACTCCTATACACACTTTGACTTCCACTTGGATTCCTCGTACTCTCACTACTAGACTTAATCAAATCCCTTGCCACTTCATTTGGCAGAATAATTCCAACTCTAAAGCTTTACACTTGATTGATTGGGACACAGTGATTATGCATAAGAAAAATGGGGGCCTTGGTGTGAAGGACTTCACCTTATTTCAGACTACTTTGCAATGTAAACGGGCTCTTAAGTTGCTTAATCAAAATCATTCTATTTGGACTCTCGTGGTTAGCGCAAAGTATAGTATTCCTGATCCCTGGAGTCTCAAATGGCCCAAACACTCCAGTTGGAGTTGGCATGGTTTCCTTGCTAACCTTGCTATTATTAGAGCTGGGCTCATCAAGAAAGTTGGTAATGGGAAAAATACTTCTTTCCTTAATAATCCTTGGTGTACTGATATTCCCATCTGTTATAAACCTACCTTTATTATGAGTTCTATTGATGATTTTCCTATGAGTTCTTTGATGCAGAATGGTGAATGACATTTAAATAGACAGATGAACTTGGTTGGAGCTGACTTATTGGATAACATCAGGGAAGTTATTGTTACAAGAAATTCTACTGATGATACTTGGTTGTGGAGAGAGGATCCTAAGGGATGTTCACTAGCTAAATCTGCATACTCATGGCTATTGAATATTTGCTTAGACCTCAAGGATCCATGGGCTGGTTGGAACCGGCTTTGGTCAATGCAAGTTTCCCCGAGAGTCAAGGTCTTCGGTTGGAAACTAATCCATCAACGTTTATCAACCTCATCTTTATTTGAATCTTTTGGTTTTGTTAGAGCTAGCAAATGTGTGTTTTGCCAAAAGTTTCAGGATTCCATTACTCATATGTTTTTCCAATGTGAATTTATTGTTTCTATTTGGTCTGATTTTCAAACTCGGTTACATATATCTCTCACTCCAGTCGATAATTGGAAAAATGGTTTTTGGATATTTGAAAGAAAATTTCAAACAGAATTGATCTTGCTGGTTTTTTGGAATATTTGGAAATCACATAATGCATTTGTCTTCTCTGGAACTACACCAGTCTTTTCTGAAATTATTCGACATATCTTGATTGATTTTAATGATTCACAATCTGCTGGTTTAGTTGAGAAAAAGCACATGAATGCAAAACCTCCTGCTGATCGAACTATTTGGTCTAATCCCCCCTCTTAGGTGGCTAAAAATTAATGTGGATGGTTCTTGTAGACAGAATTCCAAAGAGGGAGAAATTGGTTATCTAATAAGAGATTATAAAGGAAATTGCTTACTTGTAGTTGTTGTCTATGTGCAGGTTTTTGATCCACTTGAAGCTGAGCTGCTGACAATTAGGAATGCAATAAGCTACATTTATACAAGGCAAGATTACTAGGGGAAGAAAATTGTTATCGAATCTGACTGCCAAAAGTCATTTCTTTAAACAAGGAAGGAAACGCAATGATTCTGCTACCTATCCAACAACTTATAAGGGAGATTCAATTCATGTCAAGGAATTGGAATATGAATGCTTTGTATTTTGTGAAATGTGAGGCAAATCAGGCTGGAAATTGGTTAGCTAACTATGCTGCTAAATCTAAAGATTGTAATGTCTGGGACTTAAACTGGCCCCAAGAGTTGTTGTACTTCCTTGCCTTGGACACAGGCATTTTTATCTAATCTACTCTTCTGTTTCGAAAAAAAACAAGCTAAAGGTTGACAGTGTTTGTAAGCTTGTAACTATAAATCAACTGCAGATAAAGATCTAGTAATTTTTGCCAAATTCTTGTTCAATACATTAGAAATGTTGGTTATGAAATTATCTCATTGAATGTGTTCATATTCCTCATTTTAGAAGAATCTAAATGGGGGTCATGTATTCGTTCATCAATAAGTGAATAGTGATGCTCCAATCTTGAGCTCAAGGGTAAGCTAAAATAGTAAGGCAATGGAGGAGAAGTTGATATACTTGGGTTGACATGGTTTTGATGAGTGTTATTTTTATAGGATTTAGAGTCTCATTTATACCATCATTTTAGGCTTAAGTTCTATTTTATGCTAAAAATTTGTTATCTTTTCCCGTAAAGTATGGAATCTTCACTATTTTTCGTTTATTTGTGAAATACAGGTCATTTTCCTAAATTTTCATAAAGATATTGAAGATTTGAAGTTATGGGAAGATTCGTCATAGTTCAGCGAGGTCATAGGTCAAATTTCACATATTTTGGAGTTTTTCGAAGTGATCACGGCTTGCCCGTGTCTCTCATCACGGTCGTGATCATCTCACCGTCCCATTCCAGCTTCTGCGCAGCCATCACAGCCTGCCTGTGTCCAGCATCACGGCCGTGCTTAGATCGCTGCAGAACTCAGAACTCATCACGGCCTGGCCGTGACGATCATCGCGACTGTGTTCGCGTCTGCAGATCCCGACCTTTCACCCATTTTTCATCAAATCCGACGCTCCAGATGCCTAGAAATTGGGGAAAACTCCCAATTTATCTTCCTAACCGCCCAAGGCTTTGAGGGAAGTATAAAATCAAGAATTTTGGGCGGTTACAAGGTTCGAACTTTGGAGGAACGCGACTAGGGCGAAAACGGGGCGATTTTGCTTGTTCAAGGACTTGATTCGACGGATTTCTTTGGGGCTTTCGAGAGAAGACTGAAGATTCATCGTCTCCTATCCTTGATTTGTAATTTTCCTTACTTTCGAACTCAATTTCTTAGGTTTTCATGTGTTAAACGATGTATGCTTTAGCGTAAAACCCTAGTTCGGGACTCTGGCGTAGCCCGTTGAACAATTCTGCACATGTAAAACATTTTTATTGAATCTCAGTGCTATTCTTAGTAAATTAACTTATTTAAATGAGTTGTGCTTATTGCGTATAATTGTTTTGGCCAAACTTTTGTATGTGTTAATTGTTACGAAATGAACCGAGAGGTGAATCGCATTTCGTAATACTCGAACTTTCTCATTTAAACTTGTGACTAGAATTATGAGAGTCGTTCAACGTCACTCGAGGATTAACGATTATCATAGAGCCCATTGGGTCTTTCTTAAGTTAGTTTTGCTACGAGAGTAGGAGATTAGCTTAAGGTAGACACCAGATTACGCTTCGAGAGAAGGTAATCCGTACAAGAGGATTGATCGCCTTAAGTTGTTTACTGTCGAATTGCGCTTCGAGAGAAGGAGATCCGTTTTCTAATTCATTTTGATTTAATGTTTCACATTTAAAGCATTCAACGTGGTGAAACCTAAAGTTCCGAACATTTCTAAAACTATAACTTTCCCAATGATTCATTACTAATGGTTGTTTCACTGTCCAAATAAGTTGTATCAAGCAACTCATGTTCTAATATCTATCCTTATTTTTTGCAGGTTTCATCATGGGCTATTATGTCGATATTGTCCTTGTCTCACTCAATACTTGACACCCTTTCTTCACTAGATTCTAAACTCTAGTGTCTTGAGTTTATAGGGAATCTTACAGCAAGTGCCATGAAGGAAAAGTTATGGAAGTTGAACGGATTGTCAAAGTAAGTAGAGAACATATAGTTTATTGCAGTGGCATAGCATCCACAATGACTTCCTATATGATTCATGCTTATAAATCCTTGTAATGTATACTTTGGCTGGACATATCCCGTCATCAAAAGTGAGAAGAGAAGGCAATTGTTCTTAATTATACATATCACATCATCAAAAGTGACAAGAGAATGCAATTGTTCTTTATTATGTTTTTGTAATTTATGTAAAAAAAAAGTTATAGTACAGGAGTTGGGTTAATTATATTGTCAATCTCTGAAAAATCACCCCACAAAAGATTACTTCCATAAAATATTTCTTATACATATTGGGTTCTTGATTTTTTAAAAATAGTAAGTCCCCTCAACAAAATTTGCTAAGTCTATGATGCAAATGATGTGAGACTACATTAACAAGCCATGTCATGCACATTAGCAAAATTAATTTAAAAGTTGACTACTTTTTATATTAAATTTTCTTTCTACCTCTAGGGGCGTATATTCAAGAGTTCGGTACCAGTAACAATACTAAACTTTTGGTACCAAACTCCCGAATGACAAATTTTAGGTACCAGTACCAATATCAAACTCCATTTCAGGTATTCAGTACTGGAATAAAAATCCAAAATTTATTTTAGAATTTTCTTGAAGTACCGAAAAAAATAGAATAAAAATTATATAATTTTTGGAAAAAATGACATTAACCATTCATTGATAAAAAAAATTATTCTTAAATTTAATATATAGCATTTACAATTCACAAAGCATCTAACTTAACTTAACTATAAAATAATAAAAATATTATTAAATAAATAATACTTTGAGAGTTCGGGAGTTCAAGAATTTTATGAATTGATATTTGGGCACCAATATTGGTACGACAATCCCTAACAAAAGTTTGGTATCGTACTAAACTATTGAAATATTGAATATCAAAAATGTCAATATGGTACTTAAAAGTTATTCATGTGTCACTCCCAATCAATAGAAGGTATACATAGGCCTATCCATTAATCGGTTCAATCCGATAAACTGAACCGAACCGAACCGAATTAGTTAGTTTGGTTTGATTTTATGATAATTCGGTTCGGTTCGGTTCGGGTTGGGAGGGGGTTTAATCTATTCGGTTTCAGGTTTTTATTTAAAAAATCTGTATAAACAAACCAAACCGATTAAGGCCTAATTAAAAATTAAAAATTAAAAAAATCCTCTACTAAATACAAGTAAGTAATCACTAATCACTAATCAAATTAACTTATCACTTATTCACTTATCAGCCCACTCTTAAAACATGGTATATTAGTGAAAATTGATAATTTAAACCTTGATTCATATACATAATTTGTTAATCAGTTTGAACCGAACCGAACCCGATATTATTGGTTCGGTTGCATCCAGTTCGATTTTCGGTTTGGTAAAATCTATACAAAATAAATCAAGTTGGGTCCAATCGGTTCGGTTCGATTCAGGTTGAACCAATTGGACAAACATAGACATACATGTCAAGGACGAAGCAATGTTTGAAGTGAATGTGTTCTCATACTCTACTCTGTGCTTCTTGCAACCATGAGATAAACATGGATCATTGTAACTTGCACTATGAGATTTAATGAGTTTCTCTAATGGAGACACCCACACCCACAGCATATGCATCTGTTGAAAATTGAGCATTGTGATCAAGGGTGTGGTCACTATTTTTCGACAAGAAAATTAATGCTTCATGTGAATTTTGTTGCATTTTATCAAGTTCCTAAGATCTATCTATGTTAGTGATCTTAAGGAACTTTTTCTAAGCCAACTTTTTCATGTTTTCCTTTTTAGAAAGCCGTGGAGGTATAGTTGGATT
Organism: Costus lasius; assembly: GCA_027563935.2. NCBI lineage: Eukaryota > Viridiplantae > Streptophyta > Magnoliopsida > Zingiberales > Costaceae > Costus > Costus lasius. Next base: position 15,543,367 of record CM050451.1, on the reverse strand, counting down.
TTTTTGGCAATGTTATTTGAAATTTGGTCAGTTGTCACTGTTTAATTATACAAGGTGGAGAATCTGAGGGACTTGTCCTTGAAGATCCTAAGTTCCGTACTTGATCAGTTGAAAAGTCGATGTCAAATGGAATGCATATAGCAAGTTTTCTACCACTTCAAGTACCCCACCCCCCCCCCCCCCCCCCCCCCCCATGATATACACTTGTTGCAGTATCTATTTTTCGTGTAGAATATGCCTCATGAGCATAAGATTGTACACTAGCTATAAACAATGATGATGATTTTGTACATCTATCTCTAGTTATTTGAGCTTTTGATTCAAAGTTTAACCATTGCCTAACTACAAGTTGGCGAATTGGCCCAGTCCCAGCAGTTATCACTGCCATGTTATATGGATTATGTGAGTTCTCACTCAAAGCCCACTTTCTGATGCTTTAAAGCAATTTCAATTGGTTCATTAGAGAGGTTCCCGAAAGAGAGCTGAGCTGTCTTCCTCCTTATATGCTTCCTTTTACCATATGTTTACAAGCTTGGGTATAACCAGTTTTAGTGTTTTGACTAATTTGCCTTCTCGAATAACCTTTGGCCTATGCTTCTTTCTCTTGGCTTATGCTTTAGTATTCTATTCAAATCAATACCAGTGTTTTCTAGCTTGCCTTCTTTGACTGATGTACCAACATGTCTTTTGTACTAAAGCTTATTAACTCCTCCAATCAGGATAGAAAATTCAGCGTGGAAGTTTCAACCAGTCCGCCTGCAAGATCAAAGTTATCATTTAATAAATATGGTTTCTATATAAAGGAGAAGTGGGAATTATGAGGAAAAAAGTGACTCAATATGCATTGTCATAAAAGGGCCAAGATCATCGGAATTGGGCAAGGCTTACACTGTGTTTAGCAAGGTACACAGAAACTCAGAAGAATGGAAAAATAAGAAGGAAAGGAAAATAAGAAAAATTTCTTTTTTTGTGTTTAGCTAGAGAGAAGGAAACTGAGAAGATTGTTATAGATACCCTTTGTTTTTCTTTTTATACTCATACTATATAAATATTCTTAAATAAGAGTGTAATTCCATGAATTTATAACAGAACCAAATGGTTTACATTCAAGGTCCATGAGGCCATTATAGGGGGAAAATTGCCATAGAATTACAAATGCTAGTTAATCAAGTCCTCGAGTAGCTTAAGAATTCATATTTTGAGTAGCATACAAATGTTTTACGAGACTTTAACAAATGCACCCAAGCCAGGCGATTGCTTCAAAATGCATCAAATAGAGGCAGCGGAAGAAAAATTTCGGCGAGGAGCAAGCGATTGCTTCAACAAAACATCAAGGAGAGGTAGCGGAAGATAATTTTCAAATCATCAAAGAGAGGCGGCGGAAGAAAATTTGAGGAGGAAGCGAATAGAGGTGGCGAAAGACATAAGTGACGAGAAAAATACCGCGGCAAAGGAATATGAAGGCAACGATGAAGTAAGAGGAAAACCCTAACCTTGTGATCGGCAGTGGCGGCAACTCGAGCGGTGACAACAAGAAAGATCGGCGGCAGCATTTGTGAGGGATGAGGGTTTTGTGAGACGTGAGGGAGAGGGTGAGAATACGAGTCGTGAGGGTTGAGCGTGTATTTCCTTCCAAATCGGACGGATGAAATTTTGAAGGAAAGTTGCCCAACTTTCCTTCCAAATTTCCCTCTAATTTTCGTCTGCCCTATTAAACACAAAAAAAAACCTAGTTTCCATCTGCTCTATTAAACACAGCGTTAGGGATGCTAACGGTTCAGTTAACAAAATCGTGAACTAAACCGTGAGCGGTTTTTTCGAACTGAACCAATATAATCGGTCCCGAACCGGTTGCATCGATTAACAAATTTCTTGGTTAACTGGCTTTTTGATATGGTTAACTATTAATTTTCAGTTAAGCGTATTTTTATATAAAACAGAAAAATATTTAAAATTAAAACTAATTTAAGATAAAAAAATACAAATTTTTTCGGTTAACCGCTATTTTTCGATTAACTATTGGTTTTCCATGGTTAACTGATTTGGTTGATTATATAAATATATTTATTTTTATATATAAATAAATAATTTATATAAAAATATATTATATACTGATTCAGTCGGTTAACCGGTGGTTCGGCTAAGTCCTGAATTATAATTGAACCGGTAATCTATTAATGGGTAGAAAAATTGACCGCTTAAGAACTCGATTTGGTTAACCGAAAAATTGGCTTAGTTCAGTTTGGTTAACCATAGTTCAATAGTTCAAATGGTTTTTTTTATACACCACTAGAAAGGCTTGAGTTTAGAAACATCTTGTGTGCATCTACTGTATCATAGCCTACTAATTTTTTCCATTGCCAAAAGAAGATTTTGAGAGAAAGTTTCCACCAATCCATCAACAAGGACGAAAAATGTAAACAAAATATATAATTTTCACATATAGAAGAGGACATCAAGTGGCGTGAAATTACTTAGTTTGCATTGCCATCGATGGATCAAAATTGCGATGGGATTTGGAAAGGTTAGGGTTCAGGGACACTTTATTCAGTAACAATTGATTCAGAGTAGTAGACATTTCCATATATGAATACTTGAATCGCAAGTAAAATGAGGTTCCACTACCTCCTAGGGCTGTTCAAAAAAACTAAAAAACCGTGGTTAACTGACCGAACCGAACCGAACAGACGATTAACCGAATGGATCGGTTCGGTTCATAGTCTGTTTTTAGCTTAAAAATTTATGGTTCAGTTCGGTTACGGTTCGGGTAAAAATTTTTCATTGGTTAACCGAACCGACCGAATATATATATAAATAACCTAAGTTTATAAATTGATTATTCATCTAGTGCAATGGTTAAGTATTGTATTATGAGTTAGTAAGTCATGGGTTCAAAATCGCTTGACTATATTTTGAAAATTAATTATTTTACATATATAATTATCAAATAATAGTATTTACTATTATATACAGTGTATTTTATATATTTAATATTATTAGAGAAAAAATTTTCTTAATCGGTTAACCAAAAACCGGTGATTAACCGAACCAAAAACCGGTTAATTGGCTAACCGATTTTTTTGGTTCGGGAACGGTTTGTAATATAGCCGAACTATTCTAATCGGTTCGGGATAGAATTTGGGGTTACGATTCGGTTAACCGAACCGTGAACACCTCAACTACCTCCTTTATTTCTTTGCCTTTTTGATTTGTGCCATCGCCTCCATTGGTGGCAAACTTCCCGAGGCCACTCTCTCTCACTTCAGATCCAATAGTGAGCTCAAGATTGTCAACATCTCCAAGCTCACCAAGAGCAAAAAGGTCGTCTTCTTCATTGTCCCTAGTGACTCCATGCTCACCAAGTCAACAACGTGATGACAATCTAGACCAATCCTTACTAGAGGGTCCACCAAATTCATTAGCTTGAGAAATGACTCACAACCAACTTAAGGCTCGCAAAGGTCCAGACAAGTAAAAAAGATGTTTAATCGCTAGGAGTGTCGAATTGATTCAATCCAAACTGATTTTTTAATTAATTCAAAAATTGAAAACGAACCAATTTTTTTATTTTTTAAAAAAATCAAACTATAACCAAACTGAAAATTTTAGTTTGGTTTGGTTTAGTTCAGTATAAATTGAAATTAATTTTTTTATTAATTTTAGCTATTATTATTATTAAATTTTAAATTATTTTTAAATAAAAATAATATTATATATATATATATATAGATAATTAGTAAAAATTTGGTTTATTTAGTTCAACCTGAAAATTTGAGGTTAAACCAAAAAACGAACTGAAATTTCAAGCCAAAACAAATCGAACAGATTTAGTTATAAACTTAACAAAACTAAAATTTTTAGTTTAGTTGAATTTGGACTGAAAATTAGATACCCTACTGATCGCTATATAGGATTTCTACAGTATTTAGTCCCCCGTCCAGCCATCAGCCAAGGCGCTCAAGTTCAGGAGACAACCCAATCCCAGTATTGAGCCCAGGACCAAGACTAGATCCAGTCTAGGCCCAGGAACAAGTTCAGGCCGAGCCATCTAGCCAGCATCAAGACTCAGCCCAGGCCCAACGCCCAACCCAAGCCTAGCCAACCAACCACCTTTGCTGCCTCTCCCCTCCTCACGCCGGCGGGCCATCTCTCAGTCTCCCGCTGTAACCGAAGAGAAATTCAGTCTCCCAATGCACTTTTCCTCTCCTCACGTCGATCAGCGTCAAATCTCATCCACGGCGTCTCCTCTCTCAGGCGACCTCGTGGCCAGAAGGATCAGGTCATTGGGCGGTCGTATCGCCGGAATCAAGCGATTTTCCAGCCGCCCCCTGCTTCGTCTGCCACTCGCCACGAGCGCCGCCTGAACCGATCCGGCCCATCCCGCGACGATAGCCAAATAGCGCAGCACTAGAACATAAGCCCAGTCCGTGCCGAGCTTATTCCTGTATAAGATGGTCTACCGCCGCCGCCCATCGCTGTCGCAGAGCCTGCCGACCTTATTACTTCGCCTGCAAATCTCGCCGGCGCCTGACCTGCCACCACCACCTTCCACTGCCGCAACAACCACTGCCATCCTGCCACGACCGCAGCACCGCTGCCCATTGCCCACCCTGCATCACCCTGGATCTTACAAATGCTAATGTCAAAGCTACATGCACACTTTCCATTACAAGCCTCACTTACGCATCCAGCGCCCCCTTAGTAGCATTTTTGTTCGTTCCGCCCCCTTCTGTTCGGAATAATTTTTTCCTTCCTGTGTAGACTAATAAACTTAACTTGCTAATGCTTTTAAAATTTAACTTAAGCAATTTACTAGATCGTCTTTTACATTAATGCATAATCTGATACACTCTTGTTTGGAGGCCACAATAATTTAGATGGTCACATGTATGCAAAGGAATATACAAATTTGCAGAAACAAAATATCAACACAATGCTACTTAACCATAAATTCAAGTATACAACACATAAATCTAGTTAACCATAAATCCATAATAACACAATAAAATTCACCATACAAATGTGTTCATACTACGTCACTACATTATAAGTTCATAACAGATTTAACATTTAACAGGTCCACAGTCCACATTCCATAAGACACCACAATTTCACAAAATACAAATACAATTCCACATCCACAATTCCACAATCCACATCACATGAGTCCATGAGAAACAGAGAGAATGAGAGACTATCAATTCCATGGCCACCCCTACTATGAGTCCATGAGAGACTTGAATTCACCATTTCCTTTCCTACAAAAGATCAATTAACGACTAAGAAGAAATTACAATAACACATTAAAATGTAAGTCAACTAACAATTGGTGCGAAGGGCATGTCATACTCGTTTATTTGAAATGTGGTATCAAAACAAACGACGTCACCAAAATAGGCATAATCTACTATAGATCTACCATCAGCCCAAAAAAAATTAGCCATCTCTCCTGATTCGTGAGCTTCAATAGCATAAAAAAAATGAAGGATCTTTGGCTAATTTGTCTTTTAAGAACTTAAGAATACCTCTGGTTTCCTTACCATCCAATTTTTTCCTCCTACTCCTTTGAATATAGTTGGTACTATCATCTCTTATGAAACCAACTGTGTTATTGCTTGCACCGGATTGTAAAAAATTATAAACATGATGTGCTTTAATACCAGCATCTGTCATCCGATTTATAAGAGCACAATAATGAGGTGCAATTATTCGTTGTGATCTAAGCATATGCACCTTATTTGGACTTGTCAATGTATGATTATGCTTAAGTTCAACCTTAGATAATACCCATACATTATTCTTGTCAATTTTGAATTCGACCCTGGCCATGCAATTTGTACGGGTATCGGGTAGTGGCCTCTTTGCAACTTGCCTTTTATCAGGCTGTTTTTGCCCTTGTTTGCTACAACAGAACTTATGATATTTTAAACTACCATCCTTTCTACGCTAGAGATGGAATTTCTTAATACTAAATCCCAATTTCCTACCATACTCATTATAAGAGTTATATGCTTCTTCTTCGCTATTAAACGTCATACCGACATAAGGGATTGTAGATGTGCTTTCATATTCTTCATGTCTTGTAGATGAGGGTGATACAGTTTCATTAGCTTCCTGCAAATATAAAAATATACCAACATTATTAATTTTATACTTAAATCATTATTAGTTTTCATGCAAATATTATTTAATAATCCTTTTGTACGTACCAGTTTGACATTGGTTGCATCAAACTGAGGGCATTGCACGTGCTCAGTTTGATCATCAGCAGACATATATTGTTCATCGTCATAACACATATGTTGTTCATTATCTGATGACATATTTTGTTCATCTTCTGATGACATACACTTCTTCTTACCCTTCTCCATGCCACACTATATCCCTAACGATGAACCTACTCTAAACAAGAATTATTATATCCAATGCATAAACGCAAGCATTCAAGTTTTTGTAGAACTTAAAGTGAATCCTTACTTATTTTTTTAAGCCTCCCGAGCTCTGCTGCGCAGAGACAAAACTGCTGATGAGGGTTAGATTCTTGCCGATTTATTACAGTAAGTTAGCAACAAGAATTTATACATTATAGTAAAACCTTTTACCATCTAGCAAATTATTCCAATTCATATTAGCATATAACAACCATATCTATTAGATTATTTTCAGTTGGCTCTATCTTTTTCCCAAATCATTTAACCAATAAGCCCTTGGCGAATATGAACTCAAAATCTATTAGAGCAGGAAGACTTCCAACTTCAAATTAGGAAACAGAAGGATCAAAAGAAAGTAATAGATACGTTCAACAACACCTAGGGGAAAACTGTGGAGTCCAAATCAACACAATCAAGGGCCTCGTCGCCAACAAGCAAGTAATAGATACGTTCAAAATCAACAAGAGAAAGCTAAAAAATCTACTCGCTCTACTCGCTGCAAAACATGACCTTTGACGGCTAGGGTTTATGATAACAAATAAAGTTTAGAATAACAATATACCTCCTGATGTCGCCGGAGAAGTGAGTCCGTCGCCGAAGATTGAGAACTTGGGAGAGGAGATTGTCGCTGCACACGGAAGGGGGCGGTGATCACTGCATAGGAAGGAAAGGGGCGACGAGAAATCGTTGCACAGGAAGGAAGGAAAGGGGCACCGTGTAATGGATGCAGTGAGACGTATCCACTTCGCGTGATATTTTTAGGTGCTTTGAGATCAGTGTCCGTGTGGCGCTGGATGCGTAAGTGAGGTTGCGCTGGAAAGTGTGCATGCAATCTTTGAGATTAATGTTTATAAGATCCGAGTACCCAACCGGGATGAGGTCCGGTTGGGTACTTTCCAGAACAATTTTTTCAGCTTTGCGGCCCCCTTTTATTGTCAAACACCCTCTTTTCATTAGACTTGTGGCCGAGACAAAGAGTGTGTTTGCCCAACTATCCTCGGATAACTCCGTTCAGGGTTTCTCCTAGCACTGACCATTGTCGGGTTGAGAAGAGGCGAAAGGCCACATAACGATCTTATTACTAATGTATGCTTTTGCATAATGTATGTTGTGTTAACAGCTTGCTAGAATATTGTAACACACCTATCCGTGTGATAATTTCCTATATCTCTTCCACTTTCATGATTACTTGTCGAATGTGAATTTTATTCATAGTTATACTATTTCACGTCTTTGGTCAGTGGTTACTTAGATACGTATCAATTTGTCAGATTTTTATCAATTCGAGCACTTCACTAGTCAACCTAAGCTTAGAGTCGATTAGAATAAATCCTCTCTAATCTTTGCTACATCACGAGGCCTTCGTGATGTGGGAATGGAAGGAGAGCGTTAAGATTGGTGATGTGGTGGCCTTAAGATTGGTGACAAGGAGCTACCGCTTGCTGACAGCAATGGGGAGTTCACTCCAGCACACAGTGTGGAGCTCAATCTACAAGACAAGCTAGTGGGCCTAAATGTTTGCTCCCGAGGGTACACATTGTTGGTATAGGATAGGGGTGGGCAATCGGTAAAAACCGATACCGAATATACCGAATCAAAATTACTGATTAAATATTTATCAAAATTTTAAAACCGATATCAAATCGAATAAGGAAATTATCGAATACTTACCGAACCGAATTTATCAAAAAATTTTCAATAAATTCGGTAAATTACTGATTTAAATTATTTTATTTATATAAATATAATAATATTTTATTTTTAAATATTTATTAAATAAAATTTAATAATTTTAATTTATATCGGTAAATTTTGTAATTTACCATACCAAATTTACCGAATTTATTAATTTAATACTTAGTATCAGTAAATTCGATTTTTACCGAACCGAAAAATAAAAAATTGATACCGATACCGAAAACTGAATTTTAGAAACTATATTATCGATACCGATACCGAAACCGAATTTACCGAATTGATCAGTAAATCGATAAAAATTGAATAAACCAAACTTTGTTGTTAGAAAAAAATATTGAATATATGAAAATATAGCACAATAAAATTCTTTATTTTGAAAACACCAAGAAAGAAAAATTAAGTAAAAGCTTACTTTAGAGATCCATGAATTATTTCTAAAAATTAATTTTGTCCTAATCTTCCAAGACTATTTGTTTCTCTAGACTTACAAGAGTGATGAGAGTATTCTCTATCAAACTTAGGATGTGTCCAGTTGATGGGATACTTCTCCTTATATAAGGAAAACAGATTTTAGTAAAAAGAAAAAAAAATTCCCTATTAATTAAATAAAAGAAAACATGTATGGGGGACTATAACATATTTAAATTATTATTTTTATTTCTCGCCCATCATAGAAATATATATAGTCTTCGGTCTCCACACATACCAAAATATAATATTTCTATATAATTTTGAGATATTTTAGCTTATTAATTAATTATTTATTCGATCACATACAATTATATATATATATATATATATATATATATATATATATATAATATTGCTATTTTTACTAGTAAGTATTTTTTTATCAATCTCATCCATGACTGTAGGATTAACTTGGCCTTTGTCACATATATCATGACTTGCCTGAATAATGGTCACAAATTTCAATATAATGAATGGCATAGATTCATGTATATGGATGTATAGCTAAGTGTATAGCATAAAAATTTCATGTAATATAATTTTAGCATGCCTATTTTCAAGTGAGATCAAACTAAATACATATATTCAAAGTGAAAATAAACTTCGAAGATAAATTGTAAAATTTTATTTTGCAGTAAAAATGTATACACAACTGAATCTATATACAAATTCTCACTAAACTAATATATCACAATGTGATATAATACCCATATGAATAGTATACACATGAAAGGTCTTGAGTGGTAAACATTTAATAAGCAGATTCGCATTCATGGATTTTGTGCTAATATTTTTTTAACCGAAAGGAACTTGATGTCAATAGCTTAGACTTTGATGAGCTTCTATTGAAGTTTAAATACAACACTGCTAATTTATTGTTACAAAATAAATTTAATAGTCTTTTAATATAGTCTAAAATTCATAGTCCAGTGATAAAATTTCACATATATATTCTTTAGTTGGATGTCTTATAGCACACTACAAACTTAGCTGCCATGGTAGAAGAATTTATAAATATCTACTTAGCACTTTTTTAGGAAATAGCTTTTCCAGCTAGTAGGTAAATGTAGCTTGAAGTGGATCTACAATTGTCTTGTCATATAGTGAAATCACTCATAGCACACTACAAACTTAGCTGCCATGGTAGAAGAATTTATAAATATCTACTTAGCACTTTTTTAGGAAATAGCACCTCCAGCTAGTAGGTAAATGTAGCTTGAAGTGGATCTACAACTGTCTTGTCATATAGTGAAATCAGAATCAGAATACCTAATGATCTCCAACTGATCTGATTTTTTTTTGTATATGAGCATATAATCCTTTGTTCTCTACAAGTACTACAGGACCCTTTTGACTACTTTCCAATTATCTATTCCTAGGTAATTCATCTACTTCATGCTAGATTTATCTACTAGTTGGAGAAGCTATTTCCTAAAAATGTGTCAAGTAGAAACTTATAGCTTTCTCCACCATAACATGCTAAGGAATATGGATGAAAAATTTTATCACTATGAATTTTGAACGATGTTGAAATATTATTAAAATTATTTTATGATAATAAATCAGCAGTGTTGTATTCCAACAATAAAAGGAGCTCATCAAATTCTAAGCACATTAACACTAAATTCCTTATGGTTAAATAAAGAGTTCTGAGTAATTTAATTTTTATTAACTCTAAATTCCTTGTGGTTAAATAAAGAGTTCTGAGTAATTTAATTTCTATTGAACATATTGGTATAAACTCTATGATTTCATATCTACTTAGTAAAACTAAAGGTTTACCACCCAAAATCTTCTATAAGAATACTCTTCATCTAAGTGTTGTGTCATTTTGTGATATGTTAGATTAGTCGAAGTTTGTATTCAAATTCAGTTGTGTATGCATTATTTACTATGGAATAATAGTTTACAGTTTATCTTCACTCGAAACATATCTATTTAGGTTGATCTTACTAAGGAATATAGTAGGACTAGTTTGATCTTACTAAGGATCTCTTATCGTAGATGTTTGGTTCCCACCACTAACCTTGTGTTTTCTTGGACGGAATCTATAGTGGAAAAAAAGGAAAAACACATTGAATCTAAATTTTTCTGCTACTAAATTCTATGAGTTTTCCCTTTTTTCCGCTGTAGATTCCGTTCAAAGAGACTTATTTATAAACTAATTCTCATTCTTTCAATACTTTTAGAGTCTTAGTCTTAGGCAACCTTTTGGTCAAGCCATTGATTAAATTGTGCCCGATCTTTCTATAAGAAAGAGCTACAATTTTATATGAATTAAACCACTCTTAACTAATTTAACTATGGCCAGTCATTAGTTGTTTTTTTATATAAACTAGACTTTCAATTGCTCTTACAAGCAAAGCAATTAAATATTTCTAATTTAAAGTTATCTTTAAAACCATTTTTTAAAGGTATAATTTTATTTATTATTTTAACCCATTGTTAAAATAATTAACTTAATTATTATAATATCATGTACATTATTTCCATTATATACAATATGTTTATTGTTAGGCCCAGGCGTTGGGCCCAGCCCAGGCCCAGGCCCAACCAGCAGCTCAGCCCACTTCCCTAATCCTTAGTGGATCGGGCAGCTACATGGCGGATCGGGCTTGCGGGCGGATTACCGGGTCGGGCGACCCGTTAGAGCAAAAGCAAACTAAGGCTACTGTAGCCCTAGCTTCGGTTCGAAGGCGTTCGGGTGGAACGTGAGAACGGCGACGGCCGTTCGACTTCCTCTCCCCCGATCTCTCTCCTCTCCGTCGAGGTACGCTTCTTCTCCTCCCGCTCCGGCTTCGTCCGGTGGGCTGGGTTTTGGTCGGCAAGCGTCGCCGACCAAGCTTCTTCCTCTCGCCGCGTTCTTCCAGATCTCGTCGTCTCCGGCAAGATTCGGGATGATCGGCGAGGCTAGGTTCGTCCGGCAGGCCTGGGACTTCGTTCCTTTCCTGATGGAGGCCGGCGGTTCTCCTCCGGCGTCCCCTGCTTCCGGCGAGCCTGGGGATGCGGTTCCCCTCTCTTTGGCTGGCGTCCGGTGACTCATGCGAGTTCGCCGGCACAGCCTGTGGTTCCGGCGAGGCTGGGCTCGGCCGGCCAGTGCTCTCGTGCTCCGGCGAGCCTCCGGTGGACCTCCAGCTGTCGGCCCGTTGCCTCGAGTTACGTGCACATGCTTTGGTCGGTGTGCATATGCCTCGGTCTCTGTGTGCACGCCTTTAACGGGTTCCGGACGCGGTTCCCATTCCCGGCCGATCAGCTGCCCTCGGCCGGCGTCTTCCTCTCTTCGGCTCCCCGAGCCTCGTGCTCCCGGCCGAGTTGTCTTTCTCGGTCGGTGACTCCTCGCCTTTCTCCGCGCTCCGGTCAAGTGCGCCGGCCATGTGTGGTGTTGCCCGGCGTTCGCCGGTTTGTCTGTGCCGGACGTCTGCGAGACGTCCCTGTTGGGCGAGTGTGTGAGTTTGCCCGCCTGCATGAGGTCTAGTCGGAGTCAAGGTGTGTGCCCGGCGTCCTGCATGGCATCATCTCTTTGCGTGAGTGTGCGCCACCGCCTGCGGGCGGTTGATTCTTTTCCGGTGTACCGGACTCGTACATGCGTTGCGCCGACGTCGAGTCTCGAGTGTTGTACTTTGGTGGGCGTTGGAGCTGGTTCGTGCAGTGGTCCATGGCTGACGTGGCAGTCGATGACTCGTCGAGAAGAGAGTTGAGGTGGCCACCTGGGATAGGCTGAGGAACACGTCGAGGACGTGCTCCTGCCGGTCGGGCCTGGATCAGTGGTTAGCCGCTTAGCCCCTGCGTGGGCGTTTTTGGGTGCGAGTCAAAGTATTGACTCGGGTGTATTTTAATTAAAAATTTATTACCCTAATTCTAAGCGTGACAGACTGGTATCATAGCCCAAGTTTTGCACATTCCAACTTTTACACCGGTTTTATACACCTTGGCAGTAGTGATCAATTCCATGATCACACGAGTCCACAGCATGGGGATGCTGATGGAGCCTGTCGGATATGGGGGAGCTTCGCTCCAAAGATATCGACAGAGTTGGCTTTGCCCAACTAGAGCCTCACGGCTCAATTTTCTTGTCTCCCTAGCGGAGACATATTCTGGGGGTCGTGTAGCTGAAGCGCGTTACCGCAGCTTCTACAGCACTGACCAAGGCCAGAGGTGGCCATAGGGACTGTCGTGCGACGACATGTCCCGAAGGCAATTTATTGTGCCTATGGGGATCATCGTGCGATGATGTATCCCGAGGCATCAATCATTGATGCCATGGGACAATCATGTGATGACTTGTCTTGGAGAGCAGTTGGTGGTGGTCTAGGGGACAATTGTGTGACAATGTGCCCCGAACACCAGCCAATGTCTCCATGGGATTGTCGTGCAACGATGTATCCCAGAGATCGGCCGATGGTGGCTAAATAAGTGTTGTGTGACGACACGTTGTAGGAACTGAGGCCTTTGTAGCCTAAGGAATGTCGTGCGATAACACCTTTGGAACACCGGCCAAGATTGGCCAGGTGACCACCGTGCGATGGCGTGTTTTCAAGCTAGCACCCTTTTCAAGGGTTTGCTACGTTGAGGAAGTTGAGGACTTCCTATGGGGTATTGAAATTGCATTTCCAAAATACCCAGGTTCCTGCTGAGGAGCAGGCATAAGACTTAGAGATGCAAAGGTGAAGTGGTGGACTTAGGCTGCACACGGCCCTTTTGGGATCTGGTCTAACCCATGAGCTCTTATGAGGAGAGCTCAACTAAATGAGATCAGGGATTTGTTCCTACTCAGGGAATTTGTCATGGGTTGCGTGAGGCAGCCTAAAACGACTAAGGCATACTGGGTCATACGCGACTAAATCCAGCGGTATGCCTAGGTAATGCTAGAAACGAGGGGTTTCCATTGTCAACAACACCCTAGCGGTAGGGTTTTGCCCTAGAGAGACAAGGATTGACGATTCTCCTTGCGAAAGAGAGGTCCCTTCGAAGGTGAAGGTTTGGTTGGAAGAGTTATCCGACGAGTTATCCTCGGAGCTTCCTAAATACCTTCCCCTAAGGAGAGAGATCGATCACAAGATTGAGTTTGTGACAGGATCTACTCCCCCTCTAAAGGCCTTTTTCCGTATTTCTCCAATGGAGTTGGCCAAGCTTCATTAGCAATGGTGTGGATTACTCGAAGTCGGGTTCATTCGGCCTACGGTATCGCCTTATGGAGCCCCGCTCTTCTTCTAAAAGAAGTAGGGCAGGTCACTAAGGTTCTGGGTGGACTATAGAACCTTGAATAAGATAACGGTGATGGATTGTTATCTTACACTGCTTATCCTTGATCTGGGAGATCGACTGGGGAAAGTATTGGTTTTCTTTGAGCTAGACCTAAGGGTAGGTCGCTAACAAATTCGTTATGCCGAGGGTAACGAATAGGAAAATCATATGGGTAACCCGATATAAGTCCTGGAGTTCAAAGTGATGCCCTTTGAACTACTAAGCCCCTTCTGCGTCTCGTCATCTAATGAACAAGTATTGACCCCTTGTCTTAGATGACTACATAGTTGAATATTTGGACGATATCATGGTATTTTCCTCAAGCATTGAGGAACGCCTAAGCTATCTAAGGCTGGTGTTGAGGGAAAAATGGAGTTGAGAAATTCTCATTTGTGGTGGATGAGATTTCTTTCTTTGGTCTTGGGATAGATCACGGACAAGCGCGCATGGACAAGGTAAAAGTCCAAGCCATTGTGGAATGGTGCGCCCCCTCAAATTAAACCGAGTATGGAGTTTTCTCGGTGTGGTGAACTTCTATCGAAGATTCATCAAAGGCTATTCCAGAAAAGCCTTACCCTCAGTGATCTGCTGAAACGGAACTTGAAATGGGAGTGGCTTGATCGGTATCAGTTGGTCTTCCGATAGTGAAGGTCCGTATTGCCTCTGAACCGATCCTGAAGTTACCCGACTTCAGTATACTTTTCGAGTTTCACACCGATGCTTCGGACCAAGCTATCGGTGGTATGTCTTTATAGGATGGGCATCCTTTAGCTTTGGAGAGTTGAAAGCTAATAGGACTGAGCGATGGTATTTGACCACGAGAAGGAAAAGGTGGTAGGAGTCCATTATCTCCGGACGCGGAGAACCTTCTCGAGGTTATGAAGTCCGACAACATTACACCACATAAAGAGGTTGTCGGCAAAATAGGCACGTTGGGCGGAATTCTAGGGTGAATTCCAGTTCCATGGGAACATAAATCGGGTAAAGACAACGTGTTTCCTTACAAGCTCAGTAGATTAAATGCCCTTGTGTGTTGTACCCTATCCAGAGTGAAAAGGGATCTGCTAGTCAGATTAAAAGCATCCTCAGCTTTTGATAGGGAGGATCAAAAGCTAAGTTCAGCAAGTTATGTCGGACATGATCCGACGCTACTATTTGGGTCCAGATGATATTGTCATGGCCAGAGGCGATAGGCCATTAGTCCCATTGATGGGCAGACTGCGCCGGGAGCTACTGAGGGAGCTCCATGATGGAATTTGGGCAAGGCATCCAGGACAAAGGGGCAAAATTGTCCTGTTAGCACCATTGTGCTATTAGCCCAATGCGTGCGCAAACATGGGGATGTAGGTCTGCACTTACCAAAATTGCTAGGAAGGTAAGATCGATTGGAGACTAGGGGCAGGGTTGTTACAACCACTGCCTATTCCCGAGACGTCCTGTGTCTAAGGACTTTATTGGTGGGTTCCTAAGTTTGACGAAGAGAGCTCAGTGCTGGTGGCGGTTGATAGATTCTCTATGGTTGGAATCTTGATCCCAGCACTTGAGCAGTGTATAGCAAGGGTTGCTATAGACCTATTCTTCCTAAATGTGGTGAAATATTTTGGCATCCAAGTGGATATCGAGAGCGATATGGATGCCCATTTTGGCTGGACACTTTAAAACCGTGTTGTTCAATAAATGTTGTCCAAGGTAAGTTTCTTCATAGCCAATCATCCTCAGACGGATGGGCAATCTAAGCGGGCGAATGCTCTTATAGAAGAATTCCCCCGTTACTATGTGATCGCTACTCAGGATGACTGGGTGAAGTGGATCAATGTGGCATAGAATGCCTATGACCTGCAAAAGTCATCATCCACAAGTCCCACCTGATTTGAGCTTCGAGTTAGTGTTAGGGAGTCAACCCCTAACCCACCCCCACCCCCCTTGATGTGGTACAAAGGGATTCCTACGGGAAGTGCCCTATGACTCAACAGAATGCTCGGGAATGAATCTATTCACTCGGAGAGGCTAAAGGTAGCTAGGAGTTGGCTGCACAATGGATGCGAAGGTATGCCAACCGTCGACGTCGTGACGAAGAATTCGTCGTGGGCGACTTAATTCTTCTCCGACTTACCTCGCAGATCTGTAGGAAGATCTCGGTGAGGGAGGCTCACCGGGGTCTTATCCGAAGATACGATGGTCTGTGTGAGATACTGAGTCGAGTGGGCTCAATAGCATACCGTTTGAAACTCCAATAGAGAATGTAGATGTACCCTACATTCCATGTGAACTTGAGGAAGTTTCACTAGGATCCGGATGACCCTTTTCGATCATTGTCTTACCAAGCCACACCGATGGTTTGATCGGAATTCGACCGAGGGATACATGATATTTTATATCACTGGGTGTTGGAGCAAAGTAAGCTGAACCGATATAAGGAGTTTCACATCTGATGGGATAAATCCCTTATGGAGAAAGCAACCTGGCACAAAACTTCCAAACAATACTCCTCTGTTGGTTCGGATGAGGTCCGATCTAAGGATTGTCGAGATCGAGGTTATCGACTCTTGGATCATAACAGAATGAGTAAACAATGGGTGTTTCTCATTCATTGAGAGAGTTATGCCTGAGGACAAAACACTCTGGTGAGAGGCTTCAGAGTTTGGTATACGAGGTTTAGCTGAGGAGCTACCTCGAGTCGTCGAGGACGGTGACCACCTCAGGTGGGGGAGAATGTTAGGCCCAGGCGCTAGGCCCAGCCCAGGCCCAGGCCCAACCAGCAGCTCAGCCCACTTCCCTAATCCTTAGTGGATCGGGCAGCTGCATGGTAGATCGGGCTTGCGGGCGGCTTACCGGGTCGGGCGACTCGTTAGAGCAAAAGCAAACTAGGGGCTATTGTAGCCCTAGCTTCGGTTCGAAGGCGTTCAGGTGGAACGCGAGAACGGCGGTGGCCGTTCGACTTCCTCTCCCCCGAACTCTCTCCTCTCCATCGAGCGAGGCTTCTGACAGCGGCAGCGAGCTCCGGCGTTTCCCAGTGGGTTTGGGTGCGGCGGTACGGGGGCGCATCAGAGCAAGGGGCGGCGTTCCCTTTTCCCTTCCACCTCCTCGTTCTTCGGCGTCGCCGGTGGTGGAGCCGGCGGACGGTCGTCCGTCGAGGTACGCTTCTTCTCCTCCCACTCCGGCTTCGTCCGGTGGGCTAGGTTTTGGTCGGCGAGCGTCGCCGACCAAGCTTCTTCCTCTTGCCGCGTTCTTCTAGATCTCGTCGTCTCCGGCGAGATTCGGGTTGATCGGCGAGGCTGGGTTCGTCCGACAAGCCTGGGACTTCGTTCCCTTCCTGAGTTCCTGGTGGCGGCCGGCGGTTCTCCTCCGGTGTCCCCTGCTTCCGGCGAGCGTGGGGATGCGGTTCCCCTCTCTTTGGCTGGCGTCCGATGACTCATGCGAGTTTGCCAGCGCTGCCTGTGGTTCCGGCGAGGCTGAGCTCGGCTGGCCAGTGCTCCCGTGCTCCGGTGAGCCTCCAGCGATTGACGAACAGCTATGAGAGGGGATCTCGGACGTCGTTACAACCCTAGAGCGTGCCAGCATGGTCACGCCTGCCAGCGATCGGAAGCGGCGGAAGCAAATTAGGGATTAGGGTGGCGACGGCAAATCTGGGATTTTTTTTCTTTAAAGCAGGTATAATACAAGAATATGAAGACAGTTGAATGTAGAACTGCGATCAGATAAGTAGATGCCGAAAGTAATAAATTTTAATCAACAGTCTATGCAGATTTTCAAAGCAAGAACAATAAAAAATTTTGAAACAAGTGAATCAACAGTTACGTTGATGTTATAAAAAAATTATTTCTCAACAAAATTTACTTCTAACTATTTTAATAAAATCTAGCAAAAATTAATAAAACAGTTTAAAAATTAAAATACCTGGAGCCACGAAGAATCTATGCTCTCAAACATCAAAAGTGTGGCTAATGTTTAGAACTGTTGAATTGATGACGGCTAATATGTTTACCCTAATAGTTTTTTTTAATTAAAAAAAGTTAAACTAAGATAAAAAAAATAAAATTAGAAAGTTTATTAATTTTTTTATTCCCATAATTTTCAATCAAGTTTTATTTCAAACTTTCCGTTGACACTACCTGACCCAATTTAACTGTAGTTGGGTTGGGTTTGAAGAACTTGTATTGGGCTTGGATTAATGTACCTCCTTGTAGACTTATATTGGGCTGTATGGATTAACTTAGAGAGAAAAACCCTCCAAGAGCCAAATGTGACCGGTGACTATAGTGTCGGTGGATTTTACCTAAGATTATTCAACTAAAGCATAAGACAAAGGCTCCGTTTGGGCAAAAAAATATCAGATCTCATATAAATTAATCAAATTTTATAGAAATTGATCAAATTTTATAAAATATTGACGCAGAATAGTGTAGAATATTAACTATATATAAGTAAAATTTAACTAGATTTTATAAAAATTAATCAAATTTCATAGAAATTTATCTGATTCTATTAAATCTATTCAAAATTTATGAAATACAGTAACATAAAATTTGATCAATTTCTACTTAAATCTATTCAACATTCTATAAAATTTAATTAATTTCTATGGAATCTAATCAATTTCTATTAAATCTGATGAATATTCTATAAAATCTAATTAACATTCTACAAAATCTGATTAATTTTTATATAATTTAATTAATATTTTGATCAAATTTTAGCTTTGAGATTGATGGACATATAATGTGTAAAAATGAAAATAGAGCTTATAGCTGGGGCTGGTCACCAGAGCTGATTGAATAAGTTTCTAGTTGTTTGGATAAACCAACTTTTAGTTGGTCAAATAAGTCAAAATTAATTTTAACCAAATAGATTAAAGTTTGATGAAGAGGAGAAGAGTCGCCGAGAAAGGAGGGAGGCTGGGAAGGGAGGCAAGCAGCGCTAGGAAGGGAGGCAGAAAGGAGGGAGGCGCTTCGGGAGGCGGAGATCGAGCTCGAGCCGGTGCCAAGGAAGGATGGAGGCGGACTTGGGCTGGGAAGGGAGGCGGCAAAGGAAGGAGGGAGGCGGCTCGAGTTCGGGAGGAAGGAGGGAGGCAGACTCCGGCTGGATAGGGAAGCGGCCGGCGCCAAGGAAGAAGGCAGGCGGAGTCGAGCTGGGAAGGGAGGCGGCCGACACCGAGGAAGAAGGCAGGCAGTGTTGGGAAACCTCGGGGATTTTAAATTTTAAAACAAGCACAGCGGAAGCAATCCCCGAAACAGGCCAGTCCCAAAAAACCCAGAAGATCGAGACATGCGAAGGAATCGACACGGTGAGTAGGAGATGATACCTTGTAGCGAAGAAAAAGATGCGATGCAGGCGCCCAAATGTTCGCCCTCTGCAGTCTCGAACACAGCCGACGCTCGAGTTCTCTTCTTCCACGCCCGGTGCTAGCCTCGGGAAGAAGATCCACGCCTCTGGGAGAAATTCTCTAGAGCTTGCGCTACCCACAAGGAGGAGGCGCCAAGAAGAGAAGGAAAAACGCTGCCAAGGTCCAACCTTGTAGCCGCCCAAGGAGAGGGAGAAGAGAGGAGGCGCTTGGGAGAATTTTCTACCAAAAGATCAAATTCACCCCAACTCCTCTCCCCCTCTTCCTTTTATAGAAAACATGGTGATCCTTGGAATTCCACTTAGACCTTTGGAATTCCGCAATAAATACTCTGAATTAATTCATCATTAATAATAGAATTAAACTTAGAATTAATTATAGAATTAAACTCTGAATTAAAGTCTCATAATGACTCATTAAAACTTTGAATTAAAGTCTCATAATGATCATTAATGATGTGACTCTTCAAATTCAAAATTAAATTCAGAATTAAATTCATCATTAAACTTAGAATTAATTACATAATTAATTCCTAGAATTAAATGCAGTATTTAATTCACCATGATATCTATTGGGCCAGACAACTTATTGTCATGGCCCATCAGGCCTGACGGCCCATTGGGCCTCAAGCCCCAATTGGGCTTGGAGGCCCATTGGTCTATGCTCTATGCTAGACTTCCTTTGGCCCATTTGGTCCAATTAGCTTATTGGGCCTATGCGGCCCATTTAGCCTGTTGGGCCCATTTGGCCCATCTGGCCCAAAAATGAAGTTAGTTCCAATAAGTCCCTTCCATCTCATCAAGCACAGTGGCGCTGATGAATTCTCCCAAAGAGATCCGAGTTATCCAATAACTCGATCATTAGGCTGCTCGATCAATACGAGAACCCGAGTTTCAAGTTGTGCGACCCTGTAGGTTCCTCTGACGTTGGCAGTGATGAACTCAAGTCATCACAAGCAGTGAGTGGCACCTAGCAGTGTATCGCTACTACCCAAGTCTTCGGAATGGATATCAACATCGACATCCTCATCATTGCAACAAGATACCGATGCATTATAGTCTCTTTGCCAAACTGATATCCGATTGGACAAAGTGTGTCACCACTTTGTTTTCATCCAATCTCATGGTCATGACTAAATCAGGCTTTCACCTGGGTATGACCATACACTTTCAGTCATGCAACCATAGGGGGGGGCCCGTGGATATCAAGATTTCCGCAGGAAGGAGCAAATCCTATGTCTGTCCATTGATCTTCTCATATGGGTCGTGACATACCCAATGACAACCGTTATGACCCCCCAACTATGGCGAGACGTTAGGTTGTATCAAAGCATGACTCTAACCACATAGAAGAGTCAATGACCTCAAGTCAAGATATCAATGCATCTCCTGTCACTTGTGAGCTTAACTCATGACACCAAGTTAAAGCCTCACAGCGGGTCGGTCCAGTATATCCACCACTGATATATTCATATGCTTGTGTTAGCACCTCATGCTTAACCAGCTCATATACCAGTCTCATATGTACCAGAGTTGTCCCTTATCCACTTAGGTACTCGACTGGGGACACACCGTTTGAGCACAGATAAAATCTGTCTCCAGGGACATTATTATCCATGTACATAATCGCAGATGTAAACACAGCATAATAATGACAATGCCAGAATGATATATTAATTATCAATGTCAAGTAGTACAAGATAGACCTACAACGGGTCCAAGGGCATATACACCAACAGGCGGAGTCAAGCTAGGAATGGAGGCGGCCGAGGAAGGAGGGAGGAGATCGGCTGAGGAATGAAGGAGCTCAGGGCGGCGAGCTCGAGCCGGTGCCGAGGAAGGAGAAAGGCGGACTCGGGCTGGGAAGGGAGACGGCCGGCGCCGAGGAAGGAGGGAGACGGACGGCGTTGAGGAAGGAGAGAGGCGGTGGGCGAATGAAGGAGGCACAGACGAACGAGAAGCTGGGAAGGGAAAAGTTGCCAAAAGCTACTCATGACAGCTTCCTGTGAACAATGGCAGCTTCTCTGTTCCAACCAGAGAAGCTGCCACCCAAACGCTCATTTTGATCAGAAGCCGTTGGCCGCACCAGCAAAAGCCAGAATCTGCGTGAACCAAACGCAGCAACTGACTCTGCCAAAAATGTCTACACAGTGATGCTTAGAAAATTTGTCTGTTTAGGAAAAAAAGATAATAAATTTGTACATGATTTGTAAAAATTTTCACATACCCTATTAAAAAATTTGTGTATCCATTTCGTATAATAAAATTATATTATGTTTAATGTTATACCCATTTCGTATAATAAAATTATATTATATTTAATGTTATACGCAAAAAAATTAATACTCTATATTTCATATAATATTAATATATTTTTGTATATTTTTATACAAAATTTAGTAATATTATAAAAAAAATTAGTGTTATACAAAATTTAATTTCATATAAGAAAAAAAATTAATATCCTATATTTTGTATAATATTAATATATTTTTATATATTATTATATAAAATTTAGTCATATTATATGAAAAAAATAATGTTATACGAAATTTGATTTTGCATAATATGAAAAAATTTTATATAATATTATATGATAGTATAACCCTATTATACCAAATAAGGTACCCTACTGCAATTTTTTTCAGTGGGTATCCGCTGCGAAAAGTTTTCCTGATTCCACCCAACCTACCTGCAGTGAGCAGATCTCTTAGATTTGGATGCAACTCGTATTCAATTCAGGCTGGGTTAGTTTGGATTGTTTCGAATGTGAAGTCAAAATCTCTTGGGCCATCTCCTGGACTTAAACCCATGCAACCTTATTCATCTTTCCTGCAGCAAAGTTTTGCCTTGAAGCAGAATCCATCAGCGGACGGCAGGAGAGTCGTTGAATTATTGTACATGCCATTTGGCACGAACGTGGGCGCAAAGCAGGCTTCAGTCTGGCATCAATCATAGCATTCAGTAGCAGGCGCCGATGGGCTTCGCTGTAACGATCCACTGAGGCCATCCTCGCCAGATCGCCATGAAACGAGCTGAAATGGCTTCGCCGTCAAGATTCATCATTGGAAGACTCTGTGCCCCCAGGCTTATTCCACCTGTACTGAATTCAGATCCGTTCTCTATCTTTGATGTTACTCTATCCTGTTTCTCAACCTGCATCATTACTCATCAGAAATTTCCCTGCAAACTCGTACTGAAAATGGTCTTTATCAGGTTCTTTAATGCATATTCAGCGGACCCGCGGAGGAAATTGCCAGCGGCATGTCTCCTAGTCCGCTTCACCAAATATTGATTCTGCCGTCCACCGGCTGGGATGGGACAAATTTTTATCATCAGGTATGCGCCTGTGTTTTCAATTGCTTGGAGTGGCCTCCACTGAAAGATACAGCATTGACACTGACGTAACACCCCCTCCCTCCCTCCCAATCTGTGCATGAGAGCTGCATGGATGGTAGTTCATCAGTCCACAATTTATGACTTGCACCACGAAAAATTTTTTGCAGAAGGCCCCTTGCTGTGGTGGGGATGTTGTCTGCCATTACAGTGTAATGATCGTGTAATATACTATCGTGTAATGGCTAATATCGTATAATAAAGGTAGAGTTCATTATACAATAATCTTGTAATGTACCATCGTGTAATGCTAATATCGTGTAATGGCAAACACAAATACCCCCACCCTGTGTCACGCAGCAGGGGAGGCCCTTCTGCAAAAGGTTTTTCTGAAAGTCTAGTGGTCATTCATCAGGATCTATGTGAACACTTGAATTTTTCATAAGCAAGAAATTAAAAACCTGTCTATATCACTCGATACGAGGAACATTTGATACGCCCAAATTTTTCCAACTGCACGGTCTTGCAGCATGTGTCTAGGATTTCACGATCATCGTGAAATCTTAATATCGTAAAATGTAATTGATTTCACGATAATTCTTCATCACGATGATCATGAAATCTACACACAGCTACGTACCCTGCTGCAAGACCCAACTGCAGAAAATTTTTCCATTTGATACTAGCTTATCCACCAGTATCTTGAACGTTTTACAATGGTCTCATCAACGCTCACTAGATACTTGTTATCTTTTGTTACAGTCTTGTTCATTTGGAATACTGTGATACACCAAATCCAGGCATTAAACCTAGCTCTTTTTCCACCAAACCGGACTCAGCCTTGTTCCATTCTACCAAAAGCCAATAATGCATCTCCTCTTCTTGCTGGAAACGGATAGCACACCTACTAAATTGACAGTATAACCAATCTGAAACTGGTAGTGTATGAGTAGGCTCTCTGGCAATCCATATCCATCTCCCCGTGCACGCTGCAGCCGCCTCCTGAAAGCTTATATGCTTAGCTTATTTATCTGTCATTACATAAATTTGGATGCTACAAGCCTACAACCGCTCTTGTCCTGATTTGCCAACGAACTACTAATTAGAGCAAAATCTTGTCGGCATGAAGATCTGGAGAGAAATCCAGCGTGTTTTTAGTCTACTTTTGAGGCTACTTTGCTTTCTTTAATCCAAAACGACGTTGAATAAGAGCAGTCCTTTTCCTTTTGGTGAATCATGGTCATGAATTCATTAAACAGTTTACTATGAATGGAACTCTGATGTGCGAGCATCCAACCATCTCACCTTGATGATGAGGATACATTCCTTTCTACCACACTGAATATTCAATTTGTTTCCAGGTCAATGATTGTTTAGTGTTCAGCTCAGGACATACTGATTCTTTCTGTACCTTGCTCTCATTGATTGATCTGCTTGAATAATGAAGAGATTTTTGTCATTAGATGCGTTTCCTAATGAACTCTTGGATCGCAATAGGATTGGATACTTGCCTTCGTGATGCAATTAAATCTCAGGTAAATGATATTAGTTCAGTAGGATGAATGAATGAAGCCTATCTTTTAGCAAACAGATGAAGAACAGTGGCAAAAACAAACCACAAGTTTCTTTCTTAAGCGGCCTTTATTGGCTCACATTCTTTTCTATGCACAAATTTTCCAGCTGTATTCACGTTAGGATGATCCGTCGATTAAGATTAAATTGGATTATCCATATGTACCATTCAGACGTACAGCAGGTGGATCCAAGATCGTACCATTCATTCTCTTGATAACTTGCATGAATGGTGCTATTCCTTTTTTTATTCTTCAATGCAGACTTTTGTACTTCAAACTGGATCAGACAGCGTCCTCCAAAGTCAACCCTGCTACAGTGAGTTCGATCGAAGCTTTAGCTCATCTGTATCACTCGCCCTACTTTGTTTAATACATTGCAGCGTCGAGGTTCCTGAAGGAAGGAAATGAGTGCTGAATTGAGCAACACGCGCAGGTAAGATTGGTGGGAAAAAGGCAAAAAGAAGGAAAGAGGACTGGGCGGAGAAGTCAGCGGACAGGGAAACTCGTTTACACTCCATGCACCCAAGTGCCCTCATCTCCAACATGCGAATTTTAAAGCGAACTTTTTAAATTTTAAAGTAAAGTCAACGTACATGAATAATCAATGTACATAAAAATTTAACTACTCTCTAACCTTAGTTTAAAAGTTAACTTACACAAAAACTAGTCAACTCACACGATTTTAATCTCCATCATAATTTCTTGTAAGTCACCCAGATTTTCGTGTAATCCCGCCTATTTTTTATGTAATCTCATCTAGTTTCGTGTAATCCGCTCAAAATTTCGTGTAATAATTTTAGTTTTCGTGTAATCCGCCCGGATTTCATATAATTTGCTCAGAGTTGACTAGCATTTCGTAGATATTGACTTCAACCTGGGTTAAATGCTGGTTAACAGTTTGTGTAAGTTGACTTAATTTTATAAAATTGACTATGCTTTGTGATTTTCACTGCCGCTTTAAGATTTGTATCTCACGGATGAGGTTGGGTGCCCTTCTGCCAAAATATTTTCTAAAAAAGAACAGCTTCAATCAAGTTCAGTGGGATCACCAATGTAAATACTACATGGTGAAATTTGGATGAACAGTGAGATGTTTGGATCAAAAAGCGCCGAATGTATAAATTATTTTCCCTGGCTTCACAAACTGTCGGCTGCTACTATAACTAATCGAGACCTGCGTTCACTGTCTTTGATTGATTCACACCCATGAGAGAGACCAATAAGAGAGACGTCGACGCATCTTTCCTTTAAAGAAAGAGAAGATGCTTCCTTTTACGAGCATCCTGTGTGGCTAGTTTAATTAGCACTACCGGTGAGCTATGCACGTCAAACCAGGCTGTGGCTGGAAGCGCTTTCTTGGCTATTTCTACAAACTAATTTGTTCTTCAAAATGACGGGTGCAGTCGGTAGGGAGTTGGCAGCAGAAGGTCAGGATTGTGAACTGCCCGACTAAGGTCGGGCTAGTCCATCTGCCTATGAATTTTTTTGTCCCCGACGCTTAAGTTTCTGGTCAAAGTCAAAAAACTTGACAATAAAAATTTATTGCCAGGTAGGAAATTAACATTGAAATATCTGGAATCAATTGAAGAGAGAGTAAGAGAGATGGTATTGGAGGCCAAAATTTGAGCATCAGATGAGCCATTAGGTGCACTGTCTGTGCGTTCAATAATTTTCAGCTTAATAAACAAAGGGGTAATAATTTGCGTTTGTTGGTTTGAGATCATTAATTCTAGACATTCAACGTAAAGTTCTGCATGCGAAATAATCGACTAAGTGATTATTACGTGGCAACCACTTTTTTTTGGTAGTGTACGACTTTGACAAGCCGAGATCCTCACATGACTTTCTTGCCTTGTCCATATGCTCGTATACATATAACAAAAGAGGGGAATAACTTAAACATGGCACTTGTGGCATTGAATTTGAGGCTTGGAATGCCTTTAGACTAATGTTGTGTTCTAGAGTACTTGAAAAGTGTATAATTGATTAGGAGGAGAAAAAAAAATTATCATCCAAAAGAAATTGTGCTAGTATAGAAATATTTTTCATTAGAAGAATTGCCCCTTTTAATCAATATTGGATTGAAAATAGTACATGCTACTACCATGTTTTTTTTGGTTCAATTGAGCTCAAGCCTTTCATGGGAGAATTATAGTTGTTTCCTTAGATGAAAAATTGGAAAGAAAAAAAATAATAAACACATTGAATTTAGTAGTATTTTTTGTCTAAATTCAATAAAAAATTGAGAGGAAAGAATAAAAAATATATTAAATCTATTAGTATTTTTCGTCCAAATTCAATGTGTTTTTTATTCTTTTCTTCTAATTTTTTATTTAAGAAAACATAGTGATAAAGTTCGAGAATTATCTCATGGCATTAACCCAGTTTAAGCTTCCAAAGAGATTTAAGTGATTCTTCTTCCTATGATGTTATCCTTTAGTTGATATAGCATACTCATGTTATATTTTAATGTATGTTTTTTTTACTCAAACAAGTAAATTATGTTTATGGTGTTGTTTTATAATAAATGTTAAAGGCCACAAATGGTTTTGCTATTTGAAAAAGAGTCAATTTTGTGCGTTCAAATTAAGATATGATTTGGAAATTTTGAATTCATATTATTAAATGAATTAGGTTTTTAAATTTTAGTATTTCAAAATCCTATTTTTTAGATTTCTCATTTGAAGTAAATGTGTGTTGAATTTTTTACTTGCAATCACATGTTTTTTCTTTTCTTGCAAGTATTTCCCCCAACTCATACAATGGCCTAATTGATTAAAAATAATAAACACATGGTGTAAATTCAGTTGAATAAATGTGGATGATAAACTAGATGAAATGGTAAATTTCTATAGATAAATACTTATCTATCAAGTTGAGAAGAAGTATTAAATGCTAGAGACTATTGATTACATTTTTTAATTAAGCTCTATTTGGTAACCAATCAACATTATCTTTTTAATTAAACTATTGATTAAATTTCATGCAAAAGAAGCATTACGTTAGAGAAATTAATGGCTGTTGAACTTATTTAAGACAAACTTAAAATTTAATATAGTAAATGAATTGAAAAAGTTCTTGCACCAATTTAAAGCAGCGTAAAATTTATACTTTATATATATATATATATATTCAAATATGTATTGAGAAAATATTTTCAACTATGCATTTTGGGCCTCTACAAGTAATCCAATTCGAATTTTAAAACAATAAAATTCAACTCCATTTTTCCCTCAATATTCTTAGTATTCCAAACCCAGCGTAGAGAGATCCATTGAGAGACGTGAGCTGGGCGCTCAGGTTCTTGATTGATTCCCGGGAACTGCTGGTAGTCCCAGGCCGGTGGTGGCGCTGTCGCTGCCGCGCCTCCGTCATCACCCGGTCTCCATTATTTCATTTTCTTTTGTTTTATTTCTCCCATTTATTTATTTAAATATTTTTACTACTTGAAATGAAGTAAAATTTCTAAGCGCTGTATGCGCTTAAAAGACTTAAGCGCTCTCTCACAATAAGGTCAAATTTTATACAATGAAAAAAGTTTGACCTTAATAAGATCGAACTTTTCTCGCCTTGAAAAAATTCGAGTTTAGCTGAGGAGGCGCTGAAGTCACTTAAGCGCTAGAAGTTTTACTCCTTGAAATGGTTTAAGAGCTAAGTCCATCCCAAAGTTTAAACCCATCTACGTTTCTGTCTTTTTTCCTAGTTTGGAGTATATTTATTTGAAGAGCGCGCTGCGTGCGTCCCGGCCGAGTCTCCTCTCCATCTTCTTGCTCTGCTGCACTCCGTCCTTTCTCCTTCCCACCTCGCATTGCTTCTCGCTGGAGGAGAAGGCAAATCAGCAATAGCAGAGCAGCAGCAGTGGAGCTTTTAAGTAGACTGTGATTCACGGGGGAAAGCGAGAAGCCAAATTAAAGAGCAAACGCTTTCACAGCAACAAGTCGAGAACCGGACTCTGCTCCTCATTCTCAGAATCCTTGCGTCGCTGAAGTGATTGATCACTTTCCTCTGTTCTGCCTTCCCCTGCTCTTAACAGAGAGAAGAGGAGCAATCGATCAGTGCAATGGAAAGGATTTCGTCGACGGTGCTCCTCCCAGAACAGATGGGTGTGATGTGGGAGCAGCTCAAGGCGCCGGTGATCGTACCCCTGCTCCGGCTCTCCGTGTGGGTGTGCCTGGCCATGTCCGTTATGCTCTTCATCGAGAAGGTCTACATGGCCCTCGTCATCGTCATCGTCCGCCTCCTCCGCCGCCGCCCCGAGACGGTCTACAAGTGTGAGCCCATCGCCGACGACGCCGAGCTCGGCAATGCCGCCTACCCCATGGTCCTCATCCAGATCCCGATGTACAACGAGAAAGAGGTATACCAGCTCTCCATCGGAGCTGCATGCGGCCTGTCGTGGCCGTCGGACCGCATCATAATCCAGGTGCTTGATGATTCCACCGACCCGGCAATCAAGGTACGCAAGAAACTCAATTCCCAGCATCCTTCTCCCCTTCCGATGTCTATCTGAAGCGACTGGATTTGGCGGACGGCATTTGCAGGAGCTGGTGCAGCTGGAGTGCCAACGGTGGGCGAACAAGGGGGTGAACGTGAAGTACGAGATCAGGGACAACCGGAACGGATACAAGGCCGGCGCGCTCAAGGAGGGCATGAAGCACGGCTACGTCAAGGAGTGCGATTACGTCGCCATCTTCGACGCCGACTTCCAGCCCGAGCCCGACTTCCTCTGGCGCACCATTCCCTTCCTCGTCCACAACACACACATAGGACTCGTCCAGGCCCGCTGGAAATTTGGTAATATTAACTCTTATTTCTATTGATTTGGGCGTTGGCGGGGGAATAAGAGTGTCGGTGGTACTAGACTTTTTAACCACCAACACCCTTTCCCTTCTTAACTAAACAGAAAAATTCCAGTTACTGACCTCACAGTGACTGCTGCAGTGAACTCGGATGAATGCTTGATGACGAGGATGCAGGAGATGTCCTTGGACTACCATTTCACAGTTGAGCAGGAAGTGGGTTCCTCCACCTACGCCTTCTTTGGATTCAACGGTGAGTTAAGATTACAGAGGGGTGAGCTAGATCCATTAGTTTCATCCGGTTCTTAAGTCACAACTGGGGATGAATCCTCTTTCGCAGGGACTGCTGGGGTGTGGAGGATTTCTGCTCTCAATGAAGCTGGAGGCTGGAAGGACCGAACCACCGTGGAGGACATGGATTTGGCTATTCGCGCAAGCCTCAGGGGCTGGAAATTCATATTCCTCGGAGATCTCAAGGTGTGCGTCGATGATCACCAGCTCCCTGACAATTGCATGATAATAGTAAGATAAAGAACATGATATGTGTTAAATCACTGAGTTCTCTTCAGGTAAAGAGTGAGCTACCAAGCACTCTCAAGGCCTACCGCTATCAGCAGCACAGATGGTCTTGTGGGCCAGCAAACTTGTTCCGGAAAATGGTGCTGGAGATTGCCAAGAACAAGGTCAGTTGAGTACTAGTTTTCTCAAGAGAAGAAACAAGGATGTGGAAGTTCTGAATCAAGCTTATGTTTATCTCGAACACAAACAGAAAGTTGATCTCTGGACAAAAGTTCACGTCATATACAGCTTCTTCTTCGTTAGAAAGATCGTTGCCCATATTGTCACCTTCATCTTTTACTGCATGGTGATCCCTGCAACTGTGTTGGTCCCTGAAGTGAAAGTGCCAAATTGGGGCTTAGTCTACATTCCCTCCACCATTACCCTTCTGAATGCTGTTGGGACGCCAAGGTAGCAGATGAAACTGAAGCCAAAGTGGCATTTTTTTTAGTTTTAAGTTCATCGTGTACCTCGCTTAGACTGCATTTGCTTGCCGCAGATCCCTGCATTTGCTGGTGTTCTGGATTCTGTTCGAGAATGTCATGTCCCTGCACAGAACAAAGGCAACCTTCGTTGGCCTTCTGGAAGCAGGAAGGGTCAACGAGTGGGTGGTCACTGAGAAGCTGGGCGATGTCATGAAGACGAAATCAAGTGGCAAGGCAGCCAGGAAGTTCAGATTAAGGATTGGCGACAGGTAAAAACTCTAATTTTGCATGCATTTCTTCCACAGTTCTCTGATAAAACACACAGCTCGTGTACTTACGGCTGGAATCAGGTTGCATCTGTTGGAGCTCTTCACTGGAATTTACCTCACCTTCTGTGGATGCTACGATCTGGCCTTCGGGAAGAACCACTACTACCTCTACCTCTTCGGCCAAGCAATCGCTTTCTTCATCGTAGGCTTCGGCTACGTCGGCACTTTCGTTCCACACGCCTAAATGTTCATTTTTCAACACCGCATCTCCATGTATGAGGATTGTGCCATTGCTTTTCACCTTTTGCTGGGTTGCAAAAAAAATAATCTGAAAGGGGAAGTAAAATCACCATAGAAAATCACTTTTCAACTGGGGAAAGGCAGACTTCTGCCCGACAGGATTCGTTGTGTGAATATTTTGTTGAGCAATATAAAATTAATAGATAGGAAAACTTCATTCTCCCCTAAAAACAACTTCAATTGCAGTATGTACTAATGATTGGATTGAGCTTCAAAGTCGTTTGTGGACACATTTTTATGAACATTGGAAAGTCATACAAATGTTGTATTATTTATTAAATATAACAATACAAGGAAAATTTTATTGTTTTCCTGATATTTAATTATATGGTAAGGTCAAAAGAATTTGAAATTAATTCACATTTCAAAAAAGATGGAAATATTGATCAAAACAATTCGGGGCATGAGTAGTTACAAATTTTGAAGAACTCGGGGCACCACCTGGCCGCACTGCATGAGAACGTTGATCAATGGTTGAGTGCCAAGGGCATCTACTTCACAGAGGAAACTATGCAATGCACCGTTAATTGAATGCCGTGCCATCCTTGTAAGAACGTATACATAGTCTTCAATCGAGGTTGGAAGATTAACGAACATGACCATTTCAAATTCATCAATGCCTAGCCCCTCGTCCTCGTATAAGCTCTCTTGATTTGTACACATGACACTCGATACCTTTCTGCTGCAGAAACATCAGATTACTTGTCATACAAAGTAAATCTAAGATGGATTTGTGTAAATAACAACAAATTAATAATTCGGCTCGCCTGAAAAGTAACGGAACAAGTTCGAATAAATCACCTTGCTCCAGGTGAACTGCAAATCCTATTAGCCTATAAAACTAAGAGATTCAAGTAAAAATATCTAACCTGCCGGATGTAATGGAAAAGGAAGAAAACGATTCTTTGGATATGGCATAGCCTTCATCTTCGAGGGAAGTTGTCAAAGCCTCACACTTGCGGTCAGCTTCTGATATAAGTAGGACCTTAACAGGTACAGTGAATTCATTGTTCAATGTTCCAGTGAGAATTTGCTTCATCTGACAAAAAGGAACAAAAAATTTAAGAGGTAGTTAAATTAGTAATAACTCAAGGTTTACAAATGCAAAATCGAAACTACCATTGATAGAAACCGTGGATAAATTTCACTTGATCAGGTCAAATGCATCGGAAGAATTATTGGTAATTCTCCCTCAAGCATATTACAGAGTATTTCATTTCTAGTTAAGTTGATTTGAATATGCATAACATTTTCAGCAAAATGCAATAGAACAGATGATTTGACAAAAAAAGAACTCAATATCAATTAAACCACAGGTCTTAGCACAAAATTTTGCGGCAGCTAATTTACTTTTCCAGTTTACACGACTTTTTCTGAGATATACCTTCGTTATTCTCTCTTCTTCTATAGTATACAAGTGTACATGTTGAGAGACAAATGCACTTTGACTGGTTATAGCATCATTTTGACAGAGTCTACTGACAGGACCCTGTAACAAATTTTTAGCCAAAGAATTGAAAGCGGCACTATGGCAACAATCACTGAAGATCACTACTTGACAGTTTCCAGAAATATTTTCTCTTAAAGAGCTAACTTTATCTGCAAGGCCAAGATCTAGGAAAGTTTTGAGTCCATCAAGTACCTAAAAAAAGGAAAAGAAATAAATATACCAGTAACAGAAAACTAGGTGTTTCAAGCTCAAAATTAACAATTAATATATAATTGAAATAGATATGATCACAAGTACATTACAAGAACACAAAAAATTCAATCGAGTGATTATAAAAATTGGCTTACCAAAAATGATACACCAGATATGTCAATCGCCCTTAAGGAAACAAGTTCAACCAGCCTCTCAGGAGTAGATACAATGAACTCAGGCTCACAAATTTTTAAACTGCACTAAGTAGAAGTTATAAATAATTAAAGAATGACCTCACATAAAGATGAAACTGCAAAAAAGTTTACTAATTACGCAGCATAATTTGATTTCAGTAATAGGCATTTAACAGACAGTTACTGGTATATTTGGACTATGAAAATTTGATTTGCATAATTATGTTCTGTGTCTCAAATAATGGAAGCTCCAATAGAAAATATTGGAAGAAAAAAAACATCTTCATGAATGAGTCCCTACACAATTTGGAAGAAAAAAAAACCCTTCATGATCTTGAGCTGGAACGACTCTTCCTGACAACATCGATCCCATACCAAATAATTTTCCAGTTTATAATCGTATAAATCTCAAATTATTGATACTTACTGCATGGGCCTGTTTTGACATTTCAACTGTTTAATAAAAGGACTCACTGTAGGGACCGAATTCCAATACCCAGTTGAATAAGGATTCAACTTTCCTGACTCCAGATCTACTAGTCGGGCACAATCAGATTTACAGTGTGATGATTATTGTTGGGCGATGAAAACACAACTAAAACCAATGCAAATTGAGAAAGAGCCAGAGACAACTTATACAAACAAATAAAAAATAATTACTCGCCTAAGTAGAGGCCTTAATGCAGTCTTTTATTACTTGCGTAGAATTTGATAATCCATGTATCACAGACAGTGTTCTTCAGCTGAGAAGTATATTGAGCTCTCTTCTCTACAACAGGTAAGTTGATGTATTCAACAATGGTAAAATGGTAGTTTAACAATTACTAGCGACAGAATTAAGCATAGCCTCATAGGTTTCTCTTGAAGTGCAAACACTTTTTCGCAAAAACATTGAAAACCTTCTCCGCATTCAAATTGGGATAGACAGCGTAAATTCTAGGAAATTATATGCTAGATAGAAGACATCGTTTGAAGATTTTGTTTGGGTAAGCACATTCTCATCATGCCAGTGGTGAGTGAGATTAATCTGATCTTGGTGTGAGTGGTTGTTCAATTTTAGACAGTTGCAAAGCATTTGACCTGGAGTGAGTAGTGAATCATCTCTTCTTCTTTTTTGATACAAAGTTCAGCAACTAATAATTGGTTTATTCATGTCCTGGTATAATCACAATTACAGGAGCCAAGGGATTAATTATATTTCCCAATGGTTTATAATAGCTACAATTTGGTCACTACTTTCAATGAAGTCTTCTTAGTGATCAAAATGTGAGAGATAGACCTACAATCGACAATGTTCTTAAATCTGGACCAGGCACTGAACCGAATTGGCTATGGATTCCTGGTTCAGCCTGTTCAACCAATTCAACGAGTACAGTTTTCAATAATAGTTTTATATACAATAAGCCTATTAGACAAATTAAAATAGTAAAATTAGATTGATTGATCGGATTTTGTCCGTCTCTATGGACTGAGGATTGATACGAGAGAACTAGACTTGGTTATCTGAGTTGAATTCATTTCGTACAATTGAACCTTTTCAAACTGTTTCTTTTTAAGAACCAGAAAAATTTGTGCCAAAATAACAGATGCCAAGAAGAACAAAAGACCTTGGACCCGTAATGGGTCTTGAAGCACTATTTCTGCATCTCCCCGACCACAAAGCCTCCCACGTTGGGATTGCTTGTTAATGGTTGATCAAGCTTGATGGATTCACCCTCTGAAACAAGAAATTCTGGTCTTGGAGGTATAATATTAACCACTTGATGTCCATCCGATGCATCAACTATGGTTATTTCATATCCCCCTTTTTGAATGAAGCAGGAATAGTTCCATTAGGTCTTATTCTGAATAAGTCTACTGCTTCTTTCAAGGGGATCACTAGGGCAACAACTTCAATCCAAGAAGCAAAAGATTAACTTCTTGTGCAATCATAGAAAAATGCCTCTAGAAATCAATTCTTTTTTTTCTATAGTAAGCGAACCATGGCTTTGCTCGGTTCCAGGTTGAATTGGTTGAACTGCCTGGTCTTGTCCAGTTTCAGAATATTGCTTCTTAAGCAGGAAAGAGTAGTATCCTGTAAATCCTATGATAGTTTCAGTATTTGTTTTGAGGTACGAGTTCGCTTTGTCTTATTATTCCACTATTGTTCCTCTAAATAATCCCATGATATCTATCTTTCTCTACTTAATCAACCAAATCCTATCTATATCACACAAAATTTTCTCTTCTTTTATCACAGTTCACTCCACTAATGCAGCTAAAAGCACATAGGCAACCAAACAACAGCACGGAAGTAAAATTCCAAGCAGTTATTTACCCCTGAACCTGGTGATTCAACGGTGCTCCAGGATGCAAGCTCACTGTGTGAATTCCCAGGGCCTTGAGCGACTTGCAGATTAACCGTACCTGGTTGGAAGCACATGAGGAAACTACAAGAAAATCAGGCTACAGTAATAAATATAGAGCTAAATATGGAAAATTCAATGTACCAAATGGGCATACACATTTTTCTGAATCTTTTAAATAGAAAAACTAAATTTTATTGCATACAATTTCAGTTTTTTTATAAAGTAATACTATTTATAAGTTTTTACTGCTTACCACTAAAATATCCTGCATACCGGCTTTCTCATTGTCACCACTAACACTGGTTATATCTTAAGGTAAGACTGGACTGAATTTTGTTAGAGCAAAATGTTTGCTTTAAGATAGATACCTGCTCTAGTTCTATTTTCTAACTTTCCCCTAGATTAATTTTGGATGTTTTGATGCAGTCTTAATCATTTTGAATTCTACATTTTTTTACAGTGTCAATCTATGCAACAGATTGTCAATTCTCTTAGTTGACTTCTATTTATCTAATTTGAGTTTTTATTTAATTTATTCTAAATTATGATATGTACTTCAGTTCTTGTAAATTATTTCTAAGCAAGTAATTAGACTAGGAATTGTGATTAATTCTGTTAACCAAATACTGTTAATTATTAAGACTTGAGTTAACTCCTAGCAAGTGATAAGATTATTATGTAGTTGCGATTGTACCACTCCTTAAAGACCAGTTAATTAAAATAATTGTGCAAACTTTTAAATCGTCCTATAATTTCATTTGTATAAATTATTATGTTCTATGATTTTTGTAATTAGTGTAGGTTAAGGCACGCATTTGCCCCTTTTAGAATTTTACCGTAACCATAACTGTACTCAAGATTTATGCTTCCATACTCATATCTACTTTTCCAAAGCGATGCAAGTAAACATGAAACCATTACTATATTTTTTGTGATTGCATGACATACTCAATTTGTAATTTTGCATTATTTTCAACTTGTTTACTAATGTTTCTATTAGCTAGTTTGATAACATTGAAATAATAGGTTTTGCATATATGTTGTATTCAAGTAATCAATATGGTATTTCATGTATAACCCTTTATAAAAAATGAATATGTTTTAGTCCACATCCCTTTCCTATTAAATTGCACAATGCTCCTCATTGGTCGCATACTGTAAATAATAAACAGTGTGTTTCTTATTGACAACAAATATGTTTTGATATATTTATAAAATTTTAAATATTCTGAGATAGTTCAGAAATTCTATGTTTTATAGTGCATGATTATGGTTCATAAACTTCGTTTTTTAAAAACTTTATTACCATTTGATAAATTTAAGAGGTGTTTTCACCATTTAAACAGAGATTCCACTATTACCATTTGGATCATCTTTGAGACTCTTCCCTCTCAAGTATGAGTTTATTCAATTTGCCCTGCAAGCAAACTTTCTTATCATACCCACAAGAATAGAAGGCACCATTGGATGTATCATGGAGTAGAAGACTGTACTGAAACGAAATGGGGATCTAACCTTTATCTTATGTCCTATACTTGTCACACTCGATTTTATTTTTCTCCATTATTATTGATTTTGCAGTATTTTGAATAAAATTTCTTGATCAGTTTTGTATGACTAAGCAATTTTGCAACAACAGTATTAACTAAATTTTGCAGAAAATATGTATGCAACAAGAACAGAAAAGGGCAATTATTGGGCAGCAGAACCGCACCTGAACAGCCTTCTCCTGCGTCGGCACCAGGAAAAGAAGGAAAGGGCTGCCGACGACGCCCCCCTGCTTCTCCCTTCTCGTAATAACATCAGAAGCAGTGGACACCAGCCAAGCAACCTGCTCTCTGCTAGCACAAGACCCACTGGTATCAATAATGTCGGAGCCGGAGGAGTAACGCTTCCAGAATTCAATACCCCAGTCGCAGACCAAAAGCGTCTCAACCGAGCTCGCACTACTCTCCTTCCAGGAGTCCTGTATGGCGTTCAGGCACGAGATAAAGAACTTGGAGGGACAACCGTAGTCAGAGTCGCCGTCCTCACCGCCGCCACCGCCACGTGCCCTGAAGGGCTGCTCCGCCCTAACAGTGCCATCACATTCCTGCTTCTTATTCTTCTCTGCGGCGGAGCGGGAAGGGGACACCATCTCGCAGACAGGCGGCTTCTCGTTCGCCGTCTTCCCTTCGCGATCGTTGAACGGACCATCATTCGTCGGAAGGCTGAAACGCATTCCCTGAAAAATCACATGATGCGAGAAACGTATCAAAAGGAAAGGTCGATCTCAACTGAACGTAGGTTTGCATCGGAGGAATCAATCACCGACTTCATTTATGTGGCGCTTTCCGGCCATGCGGCGGCGCTTGGCAGCGATGACGGCGGCGACGGAGGATTCGCTGCCACTCATCTGCTTGAGTCTGGTATTTCTACTCATCATCCGAACCGCGTGGTCTCCCTTCGCCATGGATGCCCAAACTGAACCAAAGCAAAGCAGAGGGAACTCAGGGAAGGGAAGCGTTCAACGTGAGGAGCGAAAAGCAAACAACCGACTCGGGCATTTTATGTTTCCCACAAAACCTAAGAACGGGTCAATGACTCGTGGCCTTACGGGTCCAATTAAATGGGCCTCTAACAAGGTCCAATTTTATAAATGGGCCTTGATTTCAACCGTCTCCATAAAAAATACCTTCCGGCACAACCGCGAGGCAAGTAGACGCTCCTATACGTTACGGCCCAAAACTATGAATGGGCCTTTATATCGACCTTCTCCATGACTAATGGGGAAATCTTACGTCACAACCGTCGACAGACGGAGGCGAGTGGACGGCCCCAACGGCGCTCGACGCCGTCAGGAGCGAATGGATTCCTCTTTTAACTTCTCCGCTTTGTTGCGACCTTCCTCTCTGTACTCCTCACTTTTCTCCTCCCTCGTCGCGCCTAATCCGATCCAAGCACAACCAACAAGTCTACGCTGTAAGTCCTCTTTCCCGTTGACTCTTCGATCCTAATTTCTGTGAACGATGATCTGCATCATATCCGTGATCTGCATCAAGATCTGTAGTTAAACCGCCTCTATCCACGAAAAGGTGATTTTGTTTGGTTTTTTTTTTTTGGGTTGGATAATCTCGAAGATCAGCTGGTACGATCTTCGCCTCCGCTTCCCTTCTCTGCTTTAGTTTTTTGAAAGCATCCGTCACGGGTCGTAGAGCTTGGGATCTAGAATTTTTCTGCTACGT
Source organism: Costus lasius (assembly GCA_027563935.2). NCBI lineage: Eukaryota > Viridiplantae > Streptophyta > Magnoliopsida > Zingiberales > Costaceae > Costus > Costus lasius. The sequence continues at coordinate 15,505,514 of CM050451.1, read as the reverse complement.
CAGTAGATGTCAATACCTTGAGGGTTCTTTTTTCTTAGGCTCTGGGAAAATTAATTACAGTAATAGTTAGTCCACATGTTAATTTGCGCGCCGATTGTTGGGACCTAATGCTGTTACAAACTAAGTCATACTATACACATGGATCCCCCTAGGGTTTTTGGTTACTCTGCAGTTACAAATCGTGGTTGGCTTAGCAGATCTTTGGTATGATTAGTATATGAAATTCTGTGCATACTATAATTCTGACCACATTTAGCAGAAAGCAAAACCCAAGCTTACTCTGGTGCTGCTTACTGACTAATTGCTTATTCTTACTACTGAACTATAGAAAGTCAATCCAGTACAGAGGGGGAAGGTATGCAGTACACGATTAATGGAGTGAGATAATAAAGATGTCCTGAAGTTGTGTCCTTGCGTCTTGACACATTGAAACAATAGTGAGTTACAAAAAATGTAGCATATTGGCTTTTGGAGAGAAGAAAGAACCCAACTAATTGACAGTTCTAGCACTTATTATCCACACCCGTTAGGAATGACAATTAAACCCAAGTTGGCTGAGTACTTAATTGACTTGACCAAACCCAACTTAATCATGTGCCCGAACCAACCTGTTTATAGCGAGTTCAGCCACCTGATTAGCTCTTTGGAATGGGTCTAGACTCTGGATTATACAATTGGGGTACTTAAATCAGGTTTGGGTACAGAGTTTGTGCAATTAGGTCAGATTTGGCAATCTAGGTACCTGACCGGTTGCTATTCCTGGCCTTATGGGAGGGATGCAGGTTTTATGTGTCAAGTTCAATTTGGGTCTAAATTTAAAGCTATGGTTACTAATACTCAATGTGAATTAGTCATAGGAATAAAATTAAATTTTAATTAAAGTTCTTCAACTAGCTAACCTTAAAAATATTTATTATATAAATATATTTTAATTTATAAAATTATATTTTGTTAAAAAATATGAGATAAAAATAAAAATTAAAGGTTTAGGATAACTGAATCCAAGTACATTAAATACTTCTGTTACGTTCAGCCTATATAATAGGACGACTAACTTACATATTTATCAGGATTGAGTATTGAGTGTACTTAATCAGGTTGGGCCTGACTTTAGGATAAAAAATTTGATACCTAATCTATTGTGATTCCTAATGCAGTCAACAATAATTGCTGGGATGCTATTTTTTTAATGAAATTCATGAAACCCACTAGAAATTGCCATTGATCTTAGCTTTAGCCTTTAGTAAATATGAGAATTCCCTGTCTATTAGAAATTTGAGGGTGTAAAAGTTCTTGTATTTTCATCAACAACCAAAGTTTCTCTGAACAGATCGATTGACTATTTTATAGTTTGGTTATACAAGTAGTTAATGAACGTAATTGACCTTTACTGTTCCAAGTGTAACCAAGATCATATTATCTCGATACATATGTGAAATTCTAGGTTTTCTTTTGCCATCCTTGTGACAAATTGAACATCATGCATTAACGCTGATAGTTGACTATGTTATCTTATTAATACAATTATTATATGGCTTTTCTTGCTTGAATGTAACTCTTCTCTAGTGTCCTTTACAGAAGCACCTCATGGGTAAAATCAAACCACAGGCATTGCTACTTCAAAGTAAAAAAAAGAAGGCACCATCTCGAATCAGCCTTACTACTATCATTGCTTACATCGTCGTTCTAATCTTAATTATATTATCCCTTTATGCTACTTACAAACATTGGTACTACAGGTTAGCCTCTTTAGCTGGATTTTTCTCCGGTTGCAATACATGTGCACATGCTACTGACATCATTTTTGTTAACTTTGCATTGTAATTGGTTAAACATATGGTCAAGTTTGTTTTTCCATTACTCTACAGAATAATTTATGGCTAATATCCTTCTGTTGCGAATGCTAACCGTTGATTAATTCCACTGAAGGTCAAATGATCAACCAGGCGCAAGTTCGGAAGCTTTTGAGGTATGTACTAGACATTTACATGTCTACCTCTTATTCGTCAACTCATTTCCTCTTTCCACTTTTACTGCATTAAGTCAACCTTTTCAATTCAATTCAAGTTACTTCATCACGTCAACTAAATTCAATGCAAGGTTTCATGTTTAAATATAGCGATGACAACTCTTAATGATCTTAGCTATTATTGTAAGTATGCAAGAATTAGATGAACGTTTCCTAAGCAAATTATTCTTATACTCTTCCTTTTCTTCTATCTCCTTCAATTGGAGGGTTTTGGATAAAAAAACATGCGGTAAGCATGTTGTTCAAAAGGGATGTATTTTGACTCTCCTAAAACAGCAACACTTTGGTAGCTTCAACAGATTAAAATTCAGGATTGCCAATTATAAACCACTCGGTAACATATATATTTTAGTAGATAAAATGCATAGACATTAGAGACCCATCTGTAACTGATCAGCACGATGAAGGAAATTGGTGTCGCATGAATGAAACATAGATGTTTATGTAAATATTGCCCCAGTAATGCGTGGAAGTGAATGAGACAACCCAGAAATAATGTTACGCCGTATAATTGGTTATAGTACAAGGGTCCCAAGACAATGAAATCAATTGCTTATTCAATTTAGTAGAACTATGACTAGTGTTTCGCAGGATTACAAGTGTTGTAGCCCTAACCAGTATTTTTTTGTTTGGTTCTACTGTTGAATTGTGTGTCAACTGAGCGCACGGAAGAACTCAACTCTCTATGCTTGCAATGAAGGTTTTTAATATCTATCCGTATCTAGTGGTAATCTCGGTTTAAACTGAGATAGAACTGTTACATAGATCTCTTATGTGACCCAATACGCACTGAGATTAAAGAGCTCGTGATATATACTCTGAAAAATGTTGTTCGAGTAACCACTGAATGCTGACAAAACTAACGCATTTTTTCCTTCTATGCTCTCCTCAGGGGATTGTAGGCCAAAAATCTACTTGAGGGATCATTGATGGAATGAGGCAGAATTAGGCATACCTTTGCCCCCTCCACTACGCGGATATGGCCAATATTGTAGCAATCTTCAATTGGTGCATTCAGTTTGTTGAGTTTTTAAACTATGAGCTTGTGATTCTTGTTTGCTTAGAAGATACAATTCCTTTTTATTGTTAGTTGCATTTCTAGCACACTGAAAGAGATTACATTCATTGAAATATCATTCGTTCTTTTTGGCGAAACTTGGAATGAAACTATTGGCAGTTGTAACTCTGAATCTTAGAACTCAGCTTTTCTCTACCCCATGTTGAAACATATAAACTTTATGGGAGTACAATAGCACGCCATATAAGAAAAAAAAGGTAAAAAGCACGCCTGCATGGTAATAGAAGTACAAGAAGATAGAATAGCATGAAACAGATCAAGGTTGAAGTGGCGGTAAGATCTCGACTCTGGCGACTCCTTCCCTGGCTTCCGCCACCTTGGCCACCTCCACTTCTCCGACGACCACCTCGGTCGCCTCTTCGTCCAACTCGCGGTCTTCAACGTAGTTGGGATCTTTCTCGTCGATAGCCGGGGGAACAGGGTCCATCTCACTCTCCACCACATCTTCCGGACCCTCCCAAGTGAACTTGCCGCCGTGGCCGGACTTGGGCGGGCGGCGGCCGATGCCACCGAGGCCGTCTACAGGGTGGCGCTCCAAGCGCAAAACCCCCTTGTCCACCAGCTTCTTCTCGATGTGACGTATAGTGTGGGGGTGGCGAGGCCTGGGCACCTCCGCCAGGATATTCTCCACCTCCTTCTTCCCTTCCCCGTCCACATAGACCGCTTTCACCTCCATCGCTCCTTCCTGTTGCTCTCCCGGTGTGATGCCAGCCGCTGGTAAAAGGTATTCTACAATTACAGAAGAAGCACGCAGACGATGGAAGCTTTATCGGCAGAGTGATAAAGGTGGCAGGAGAACTCGAGAAAGGGATGGAAGATGGTGGAAGATTTGGTTCTTTTTTGTGATTTTGGATTAGCCTACGGCACGAACTCATCCGATTACGAATAAATGATTCTCGAAGCGTCGCTGGTGCGTCACTCTCAATCATAGTACAACGAAAACATGTATATAAATTTAATTAAAAATATAATTTTAAAAAAGAATGTCATATCTAAATATGCGAAACGAACTAAATCTTTTATTTTTAAACGAACTAAATTTAATCGAAAGTACCTGAACGTACAATGGTGACAATACGTGGTTATACATAACATCTGATATCTCGTAATGCGTTTTCTTTTGTGAAAATTATGCATCTTGTATAAGATTGCGCAGGAGAAGTAAGATTAAAATACATTATCATCTATAGGATGTATTATCGCCATTTATGAAATATTCAAAAAGAAAGTTAAAATGCATAAAAATTGGCATAAATAACTCCATGTGCAACGCATTCTTTTAAACCGCTTTAATGACAGGTTAGTTGATTCCGAGACGAGTTATTCAAATCTAAGTGTAAGCATCCGGTCCTTATACAAATTTCATACTTGTGTCATTTGATTCTTCGATCATTTTAATTTCTAATTTCGGATGACTTTAAAACACAGTGATCAATATAATACAAAACATTATGAAAAACAAAATATAATTTCACGAACCCCCCAACAAGAGGATTTACGAACTACCACCACTGCAATTGGGCACAAAAGTTGATCATGGGAGCAGCAAAACCCTGGCGAGCAAATAAACAGCATGTCAGAAGCAATTGCGATCTAGTGATGGGCAGATCGACCCTGGAGGCAGATCATAGCATTATGGTCCAATTTTTTTTTCAAGTGAAGAACATTTTCAATTCTTCTATTCGTGCAGTGCGTAGTTCCTGATCCGTAAGAGCTCCAGATATCATCCTCTGCTTCCGAGCTTGTACAATCTCCATTCTTTCCTCCACGGTTCCCTACACATTCGAAGTGAATGTAAAAAAACTAGCCACATTTTCACATGAAAACAAGACGGAAAGCAAAAGAGTTAGTTGAAAACATGAAAAATATCAAGTTTAACCAGTAACAAGGAGTTGGACTTAAATTCCCTGCAGCACAAGTAATCTGACAGATGGAACCAGACGCACGCCAACTTTTTCTTAGAAAAAGAAAGAAAAACTAGGATGTTACTCATCTGCCTGGGCATGCTAGAATGCTTGTGTAACAGGCGGATACAATGAATGACGATCACACCATAACAGCACTCTACCAGTACGTGTTTAAGTTGAGCATTTCAAATACATTTGACAGCCTAGAGAGTTAACGAACAGCGCCTTTTTTACCGAAGCAAATTTCAAGAGATCTTCAAGGACCAAAAGTCTTGAACTTATTCTGGATGCTAATCTAAGAATCCAATGGCTCATCTCAGAACCAATTAACCCGTCCCTTACGCACTGAAGAAACAACCCCATCCAGTTGATAAGATACAACATCAGTTTTTGCCAAATAGAAACATGATTAGAAAAATTACAAATCTAAAACTCTATTGCAGGACTGCAATCAGGCTCCCAGCAAGGTGAGACAATCCAATTGCAGAGAAATCTTGCACAAATGGAATAACAAATACAAAGCACTAATCGTATTCCCTACCGTACCCAAGTGATTCTAGTTGATAAAATATTCAGACGATCTGCAGATTTAAATGGCTTATACATTGTCATCTAGACAGATACAAAGTAATACTATAAAAGAATGAATCTTCGTGATCAGATCAGTAAACAACAAATAAAAGAAATGTTTCTTATTTTATATAAACAAAGTTCAGGCAAAAGCAACCCGCACATAGAAATAAAAGAGCATGGGAAAATAGGGCGGAAATTTTCCAATGAATAACATTCTATATAATAGAACAGGTTGGAGCCCTACTACCTTTACTATGAATCTTCTGATAGCTACATTTTTAGTCTGGCCAATACGGTGTATTCGCATTACAGCCTGTTCTTCAACAGCTGGGTTCCACCAGGGATCCTAAGTAAACAGATAGAAACGTCATGCTAAATGCCAAAGGCACATACTGCGTATCATGTATTGTTAATTAAATCTAAACAGGAAAAAAAATAAGTCCTTGTGCACTATTCTTCTTAAACAAACCCGCATAACTCTAGTACAAAAGTGCACCTTAATGGTGCCTTTATGTATTGTGGATCTAGTAGTTCATCATATTTTCAATCAATTTTACTATTGATTATCTGAAGATGCTTCTAAATGTTGTAAACGGTTGGAACAGAAACCAAACTACTGAAAAGATTACAATAAATTCCAAAGAAGGAATTTCGTCAAGATCATTATTATGGAAAACTTCATTTCAATTTTTCTTTGATCCTCTGTAAGATATCAATCAGATATGAAATAAAAGAAAAACACATAATCGAATGAATAACAAACATACAGAGGTGATTGGAGAACTGAAAATAGAACAAAACAGAGATTAACATATAAAGATGATTGGAAAAAAGAAAAGTAAAAAAATACTAAAAAAAAATGAAAGAACGTAGCTGCACAGAATATGATTAGTTATAAGAAAAGTTGAGTCGAATCGTTGTTTGCTTCATATTAACAGGAATAAACTATCTTATGGTCATAAGAAAAGATGTCATAGCTACTAAATTACTGAAGCTGGCTCGAATCAGATCGCCGAGTTTCTTGGACGTGTACAAATATTGATTTCAGAATCCTACATGGCTAGGCAGCACTGATGCTCATATGTCCAAGAAATGGGAGAATGAAGATGCAAACAATTTGGTAACACATCCTTCACTGATAGGTGTAAGGTTAGCAATAAGAACATGATAGTTCCATAGAAAAATAATCATTCTTAGGAAAATACTGGTGCTAGTTCCACATAATTTTCCATGGTCCCACTTGCATGAGTAGAATTGTGGATTTCAGAACCTTAAAACAGTCAGGAGTAAGCATGATACTTCTATAGTTCTATGTCAATAATGACTATACTGCAAATGATGAATTACTACTATTTTAGCTTTTCCTCCGGTTGCAACCATGAAGTTTTTGCTATGGGATTATATATGTCAGCTCTAGTGACAAAGCCAATAATTTTATCCAAGCATCCTACTGCTGCTGGCACCAACAAAACTTATGGCACATAGTTGAGGCAATTCGAGCACAAGTCAGAATTAATTTCTGATGCAATGTATGTATTATTCCTTAATGACAATATATGCAGGTAAAAGTTAAAACAGTTAAACCATATATGATATGGTATCTTATCTAAAAGTACAATTACTGCTCACCATGAGGAAGGCATTGGTTGCAGCAGTAAGGTTTATTCCAACACCACCAGCCTTCAGTGACATTAGAAGTATCTATAGAAAAAAGTGAAGCCACTCAGAATACAATTAACCACACAAAATCACAGATTAACAAACCATGTATGCATAATGTAAAACAAACTGACCAATACGTTCTTATTCTCTGCAAACTCATTGATAACTTTCTCCCTTTGCTGTTGATTTAAGGTGCCATCCAAACGAAGAAACGAGAAATTGTTTCTAAGACCAAAAGAGTTGAAGTTAGAATTATACACCAACGTATCTGAACAGTTAAAAGGCACGCATAACAAGAGAATAGTAATGATGTAACAGGAACACAAAGCACACAATTTCTTTCAGCATAACCAACCATATCTCAACTTTGAACGCATGCTATTCAATTTAAATTAACAAGCCATAAAGACATATTCTGAAGAACTCAGAATCTTCCAATGCTTGCACCAAATCCACACTCAATGTCTGTATATTAATCTTCCAAGGCCACGAAGCGAGAAAATATAAAATCATCCTACACATTATTTTTTTCATCTTAGAGTATCTATAAAAATTTAACTTAATGGGATACTATTTGAGAAGTGAAGGTGATAGGTTAAATAGGATGCTAGTACTTCTTTAAATAAAGATTTCCCACTTTCTAAATTCGGATCCCTTGTGTATGAATTCTCTTTTTATGCGGGCCTAGTATTAGGGTGTTTACCTAACATTTTACATCGTTTGATTTTAGGCACAATGAGGTTAAATTAAATAACCAAGTATAGCGTTGCAATATACTGCTTAGAAACTCTGAGTAAGAAAATCTACCTCCATGAAAATTGGTACCAAGAGTTGATCATGGCAGCCTAAGGACAAGGAAATGCAAAACTAAAGTGTAAACAAGTGTTTTGGGGGTACATGGACTCGATGAAAAGCCACAAGAGGATATCAAGTCATGATTGCATGCCATAGTGAAGATGATTGAAGTTTTACGCCTCAATAAGTGAGCTGAGAGCATGCAGGCATTACAAGAGTGCATGGTGGATTGTATCAACCACTAAGTGAGAACACCCATGAAGTTGTGTAACATTTACGCATGCATATCGAAGAACCAGTAGCAAGAGTAGTGATTACAAAAGCTATCCAAAAGGGCAAGAGGACGCTCTTAAACAATCAAAATTGTGAATTTTAAAATCATGTTGCTATCATGGATTGCAAGACTCAAAGGGGTTGGAGAACTTCTTTTTCAATTTAGAACAATTCTATAGTGTTGCCCAACTTGAATTAGAGGAGTTAAGAGTGTCAATAGCCGCTTGGCCCTTATCTAAAAATGATAAGGAATAGTCGGGAGGGCAATATAATGAAATAAGAAAAGAGGCTTTGGACGATTGATACGTGAAATGAGTTGAAGAAAGGATTGATATATCAATTCTTACCCAAGAATATTGGATGCACTGCTTAGAGAACATTGAGGAAACTTCAACATGACTTCTATCAAGGAATAGTGAAGTAATTTCCTGTGCTCATGCTAGACTTTTTCCTTTTTTGACAAAGATGGAAAGTTTCATTTTGCTTGAGTGAAAAGGAGAATATCTTTGCATGACAACTAATCCTTTGAGCCTTCCAATAAGAAGAGGTCTGTGAAGACCAATAGGAATAAGAACTTAAGTTGCCTTCCTAAAAAAGATGTTTTCTACACGGTACCATAATAGGTAAAGGTATGACCCTGAAAGCAAGTCTTTGATTGTTGTGATGGCAAAGACCATAAGCGTGGTCTAGGGAAAGAAAAAGGTATATATAATTTCTACTTGGAGCAAAAGCAATAAGAACTACAATGCCTCTAGCAAACAAGCAGTCAAAGCAAGAAAGGAAAGTTTATTGTTTCAAGCATGAGAATGCTTAGACTTCTTAATATGATACAAGTAGTTGTTAAGTCATTGACAAAGGTGGAGTCGTCAAAGGTAAATCATGAGTTGATGTTTATGGATGTCAAGCTTAATTGTAAACAAGCTTATACTTTGGTGGACGTAGATGCAACTCACAATTTCATACCAAGGTAAAGTCAAAGTGACTAACCAAATCGCTACAGAGAAGCTCAAATCAAGTTAAAGTGATTAATTCTAAGGCTACTCAAGTGTTAGGAGCAACAAAAAACAGTACCATCAAGATCATAGGAAATATCATGTATATCAACATTAAAGCAGTTCTCATGAACAACTACTAAATGACTAAAGTCATGTAGTTTATATGGAGGGCAAAGGTCGTTCAAGCATATTACTGGTGGCACCAAATATTTGAATATCCTCCAAGAAGAGCATATCAATATATAGCACAAAATTTTAAGTGGATAGGTTCTTGACAACACACTATCATTAGTGGCAGGTCAATATAAAAAAATGCAGCATATGTTCTCCAAAGCACGTTATGAGACATGAGAAGTGCAAACTATTAAGGACAATGCTCAGTATATGCAATTTAGGTACAAAGGGCACAAAATTTCAGCCAAATAATTTGGAAGAGATTGAGAATAATATTAATCCATTCATCACAAATTCCCAATTAGAAAATTTTATGATGCACAATGCTTTTGAAGATCAACTTCCAATCACTTTTAAGCAAAATGTGTAGCCAAACCAAATACATTATAGTAGCTTGATGCCTTCCAAGTTCCAATCATCATTACATTCTTGTACAAATTAGCCTATTTTTCTCCTAAAAAAAGATGAGCTAGCTGTAGTGAAAATAATAATGATAATAATAGTAATAGAACAAAAGTTGCATTCCAGAAAAATACCGAGAGAGTGGGATCTGAAGAAGATCCAAGAAACCTGTCCATTGGCTAAAGATGATGCTCTTGGCACCAAGATCACGTAGGTTCTTTAGTTCCTGAAGGAGAACAGAAACCTTTGAAGATTCTACCCAATTTTTCTGAACATCAATTTGAAAACGACTATCAGTTGGGGCAGTTATGAGATCCTGCTTATTTACGAGTTTCCTACATTCACGGCACAGAGAAAACAATACTATTGAACAAGGATGTTGGAGAACAAATCATAAACTGATTTCATTCACTACTAAACAAGTGACAAGCAACAAGGGATACCTACAAACAGGACAAAGACCACTCAAGGCACTTTGCCAGCTAGCCAAGAGGCACTCTCGGCATAAACGGTGTGCACATGGTGTCAATACCGCATCTTCATAGGCTTCTAGGCAAATTGGGCACTCTCCTTCTTCCCCTTTACTTAGCTCTTCAACAACTTCTTTAATGTATGCCTTTGATGGGGCAACACGTGTATCTCCACCAACAGCATCTTTACCACCACCTTTTAGAAAATGTTTGGCAAGCTTGTTCAGATCTGAGAACTGTTGTGTATCACCTCGGCTGATGTTCACCAAAAAAGCATTATGATGCCTCTTTTCATACGCAACATAAAAATGATTACTAAACAGATGGGAAGTAGATGAAATCATCAAAGCAAATTATTTAAATAGCTATGCAAAGGGCAAGAAATAATAAAATTGCAAAACAAAACATTGAAAAAAATTCAGATTTCAGAGAAAACAAAACATGTTATTTAAACATTGAATGAACAGATATGAAAAAAAATTCCCAACCTTACTACTCATGTAAAATGGACAGGAGGGCCCGATAAGAAAGATAAGAATAGAAAGGATAGCTCTAGAAAATGAGGAGATGAATATGAAAAGTGATGCATGTAAAATAGAATAAACTAGGTCAAAGATATACACATCCACAATCCTGTGGATTGAGAATCATGCCCTTGGTACTTTCAAAATTCAAACTAAGGAATGAGAAACTGGTCCACCATACCGAGAGACATGGCCAGTTTATATCGATCCAACTATGTACTAATGGCAGTACATAATTGGTATCAGGGTATATATATAACTGGCCCGGTACTACCATATGTCAGGACCAACCAATAATGGTACACTTCCAAACTAGTTTTTAAATCTTTAGTTCATACAACATAAAATTAAATGAAACTTAAGATCATGCACACAAACATAAAAAAAGATTCTCACACTGATAAGATGGAAAGGAAGATAAACAACAGCATGAACAAGTTGGCATACGACCATGCAAACATAGTTTCTGTTATAGGCCCACATTGAGTTATCAATAAGTGAATCCAGGATAGCAAGTCATACATGATTCATATAGTCATAGAATAGTATGTATATGAGTCTAATGTTAAGGGTAGAGTATTTTGTAATTACTTTCTTAAGGCGTGTGTTGCACAATTCTCGCCGATGACGGTTAAGGTTTCTATCAATTGGTCCGACCTGCCGAATCAATCGCTGGGAAACCGGTGGTTCGGTGACAAATAAAGGCGGAAGAAATTTTATTATCGGTAGTAAATCTAAACGGCAGATCTATTGTCATTAGCCAACCATTGAAGAAAACCTACAGCACAAAAAGTTCAACGTGCAAGGAAGTCCTCTTCTCGGTGAGCTTCCAGCGCGAGTGGCGAGTCCGGCTAATCCTTCTTCCAGCAACGTGCGCGCACATGACCAACGAGCCCACAGCTTCTTCCTTGGCACGAGCAATAGCTGAGGACGATTCCTAGAGATGAATCTGATACGATCTAGGATCGTCCCTCAAATCGCCACAACGATGAGAAATTAGGGTTTAGCTACAGAGCAAAGACAATAACTGGATACCCCTCTTCCCTTCTCCTCCCCTTACAAAACCTCTCACACATCTCTTAATGGGCCTGGGCCCGCCTGGTGTAGACCCTCCATTGGGCTTGAGCTGGCCCATCCGTATCAACTCGTTCCCCACCTGAAATAGTCTTGTCCCCAAGACTAGCCGCCAGTGCTGGAAACTGCTCCCGAATGTGTGTTTCATCTCCCCACGTGGCCTCCTCTGGTGGCTTCCCGTCCCATTTGACTAACCATTGAGAAATGAGATGTTGGCCCTGACGGATGCGTCGCTGAGCCAAGATGGTCTTCGGATCAGGATTCGGCATGGCCTCCAACCCCAACTCTGGGGAAGGGGTTCGAATGAAACGTAATCCCCAAAGGCCTTCTTCAATTGTGATGCATGGAAGACAGGGTGGACTCGTGATTCTGGTGGAAGGGCAAGCCGATATGCCACCTCGCCCACACGTCGCAAGATCTGGAATGGCCCATAGTAGCGCACCGCCAACTTAGCATTAATGCATCTGGCGATGGAGTGCTGGCGATAGGGGCGCAACTTGACGAACACCATATCCCCTTCCTGAAAAGAAATGTCGCGACGTTTAGCACTAGCATACTTACTTATACGTTGTTGGGCCCGCTCAAGGTTGTACTTCAACTGGCGTAGTGCTTCGTCTCGGTCTACCAACTCATGCGCTACCGCCTCAACTAGGGACTCCCCTGGGTCAAATCGCAAGAGGGGAGGGGGCGGTCTGCCGTACACAGCCTCAAAGGGTGTCGTGCCAGTAGCCGAGTGATAGCTGGTGTTGTACCAGTACTCTGCCCATGGAAGTCATCTAGCCCAAGTGCGCGGCTAATCCGAGGCGAAACAGCGGAGGTATGTCTCAAGACACTAGTTAAGCACCTCCGACTGTCCATCCGTCTCCGGGTGATATGCCGAGCTCATCGTCAGCGAAGTGCCCAAAAAGTGGCTAATAAAGATAGGATCCCTGTTACTCACTATTGTTCGTGGTATTCCGTGTAAGCGCACGATCTCCTGCATAAAAATTTCAGCCACCTTACTAGCCACATATGGGTGGCGAATGAGGATAAAATGAGCGTATTTGGATAGCCGATCCACCACCACCAATATTGCATCCTTTCCCTTGTATTTGAGCAGCCCTGTGATGAAATCCATCGCAATATCTTCCCAAATTGCCCCAGGTATCGGTAAGGGCTGGAGGAGACCTGCAGGCGAAGTGGCCTGGTACTTTTACCTCTGACAAGTGTCACACTGCGCAACAAATCTGTCGACCACCTTCCTCATACCGCGCCAGTAAACATTGTCAGCCAGGCGTCTATAAGTTCTGTAAGCTCCTGAATGACCCTCTGTAGCTGTATGAAACTCTTAAAGCATTTTCTGGACCCACTGAGAGTTAGCCGAAATCACCAGTCAGCCTTGGTATAGCAAACATCCCCTGTCCAACTGGTAATGGGGATGGGAGTTAGCATCTTTCATTATGTCCTGCATTATTTTCTTCAACATTGGGTCTTCCTGCACGGCCGACATCACCTGATGTAGGTCCTCCCACACCGGCAAGGACATGGCAGGGAGCAAGGAATCCCTCGAGATGTGTGACAGAGCGTCAGCTGCCGGGTTGGTATTGCCGGCCTTATATATAATCTCATAATCGTACCCCAATAGTTTAACCAACCATTGTTGTTGATCGGGAGTGGCGATTCACTGCTGCAGCAAGTGCCTCAAGGCCTTTTGGTCCGTTAATACCCAAAAGTGGCGGCCTAGAAGATAAGGCCTCCAGTGTTGCACTGCCAGAACCAGAGCCATGAGCTCCTTCTCATATGTGGATTTCGCCAAGCTTCTGTCAGATAGGGCCTTGTTGTAATACACCACGGGTCGGCCTTCTTGCATTAACACTGCGCCTACCCCTCGGCCAGAGGCGTCGCACTCGATGGTGAACATACGTTGAAAGTCAGGTAGTGCTAACACTGGGGCGGAAATCAAAATGGCCTTTAGCTCGTCAAAGGCTTGTTGAGCCTCGGTGTTCCAATAGAAGGGATCCTTTTTTAATAAGTCTATCAGCGGTCGAACTATCTTTCCATAATTTGATACAAATCGACGATAATAGCCAGTTAATCCTAGGAAGCCCCTTACTTCCTTGACTGTGTGAGGAATGGGCCACTTCGTTACTGCTTCCACCTTACTAGGGTCCATCGCTACGATACCTGGTTGTATGATATGCCCCAAATATTCCACCTGCTGTCTGCCAAACTGACATTTCTTTTTATTGGCCACCCAATGCTGACTTTGTAGAATTGTCAAGGTCTGTGCGAGGTCGTCCATGTGCTCCTCCCAAGTGGCACTATAGACCAAAATATCATCAAAAAAAACTAACACCCACTGACGCAGATATGGCCTGAAGGTATCATTCATGGCGGCTTGGAACGTCGCGGGTGCATTCTTCAGGCCGAAAGGCATCACAAGGAATTCATAGTGGCCGTAATGAGTTCTGAATGCAGTCTTAGGCACATCCTCCTCCCTGACTCGAATTTGGTGGTACTGAGCGCAAGTCAATCTTGGAGAAATATTGTGCTCCATGTAACTCATCCAATAACTCTTCTATTACCAGTATTGGGTACTTATCAGGAATAGTAATTTCGTTCAGCGCCCGATAGTCTACGCAAAAACGCCAGCTCCCGTCTTTTTTTCGCACCAGGATGACCAGGCTGGAATAGGGGTTAGAACTAGGCTGGATGATACCTGCGGCGAGCATTTCTCCCACTAGTTTGGTCATCTCGTCCTTCTGGTTGTAACCATAGCGGTACAGTTGCACCCTGACTGGTCCTTCCTCAGGTTTGAGTATGATAGCGTGATCGGTGGCTCGCGTAGGTGGAAAGGATCCCAACTCTGCGAAAACTCTATCAAACAGCCCTATCACCTGCTTTAGCTGCTGCCTGCTGACTCGACAGAGAGCCATCTATCATCTGCTGATCACCACTTTTAACCGCCCATACTAGAGCCCATCACTCCACATCTGTTAGCCTTGTCAGAACTCTAAGAGATGCTTGAGTTCTCACCAAGGCCGTGCTACCCTGTAATGTCACGTCCCTCCCGTCGCGATGCAGTTTGAGGTATAAGTGTCTCCAATCCGCCTTTACCTCCCCCAAGGTTTGGAGCCAAACGACTCCCAAAATGAGATCCATCCCACCTAAACCAAACAGGTACGCATCCAGCGTCTCCTCCAAGGGCCCGAGTGTGACGTGTAGCCTAGCGCACTTGCCCTAACCTTACCGCCATCCCCCAACTAAACCCCAAAGCGTGGGGTTGGTTCAACCTTAAGCTGCAGTTCCTCCACCAATCGAGTTGAAATAAAATTATACGTGGTCTCACTGTCGATCATAATGACTATGTCCTTGCTGATCAACTGTCCCATTAGCTTGAGAGTGCATGGACCCGATATTCCCCCTACGAAGTGTAGAGAGATCCCCCCCTATGAAGTTCAAGGAGACCTCCGGTGTCTCCTCCTCCGGTTCCTCGAGTCTGTGTTCCTCCGACTCTGGATCATCCTCATCCTCCGCCATGACCATAAGCCGCAAGTTCTTGTTAGCACAACGATGCATGGGATGGTATGGCTGATCACAACGGAAACATAATCCTTTCTCCCGTTTATCCTTGAAGTCCTGATAAGACAGAGCACGACTATTCTGAGTCCTGTTATCCGAATTGGCTCCACTAGACACCTTTTGCCCCTCCTCTCTCGGTTGCGGCCGGTGAGAGCCAACAGTGCTTGCGGCCAGTCCGGCGTTCGCGCCTCTGCCAACTTTGTTTGATACACTCTCGGATCAAAAGGATGCTTGTCGATTTCCCCCTCCTCCAGGTTGACTTTGGGAAGATGCTGTGTTCGACACATACGAAAAGCCAGCGCGTCCCCCTCCATAACTCCTGCTCGGTGGAGACGACAGGCTCTTACCACCGAGAACTTCCTCAAAATTCCGCGCTAAAAAGATAGCCCACCGTACCGTAGTAGGAGCAAAAGTTCGTATCCAACGCCGAATGTCCTCACGTAGACCACTAAGGAAGTACCCCAAGTATTGAGAGACGGACAGTCGGGGAAGTCGAACCACCAACCCTTCAAAGGTCTCAATGTATTCTCCAACAGTCTTGCTACCTTGCGCCAAGGACGCCAACAACTCGAATGGGTTTGTTGCATTGCAGTCACTAAACCTTGCCACCATTTCATCCTTTAACATGTCCCACGAAATTTCAGTCTCCAACCTTCTGAGCCAGCTGAACCAGTGGACTGCAGCGCCCTCCATACTGACAAAGGCCAAGGGAACTCGCTGATCATTGGATGTGCCTTGAATATGGAAAAACTATTCCGCTCGTGTGATCCAACCCAAGGGGTCAAAGCCATCAAACACAGGTAGCTCCACTCGTCGGCACCACGCGTGTTGTCCTCCCATTCCATTGCCTCCCCACTCCCCTTGCGGCTCCAAATCTATGTCAATTCCCTGCCTCCCTTCCTCTGGCATACGCTCACACCTGCCCTGGCGGCACGCGTTCGTCGTTGGAGGCCCCAAAGGAATCGCCGACCGTCGTTGTCCTGCTGTAGGCCGAGTTCCTTGGTGCTGTGGCCAAGCTCCCTCACCAGGTCTCCATGGTTTCCGCCTACTCACCGCCTCACTCCGGACGACGCAAACTAGGCGACGTCTCGGCAGCACCGCCGCTCGCCTTTCCCTTCAAGATTTCCGTCATCAAGTGTTTAAGCTCCAGTAGATCCTCCTTCATAGACTCCCTGTCATCTTCAACCTCCCGCAAGCATTCTTCGTGGGCGGCGTCCGCCGAACGACGACGTTCCTCGTTGGTCGCTTCGAACTTGCACCGGCGTTCCTCTCCTGCCACCAGATCTTGCAGCGTCTTCTCAATTGATTCAAAACGAGAGTCGGATCGTGTCGTTGTCATGGTGAGAAACAGCGGCTGCAAACTTCGTCAATTACTATGCCCGCTCCACTCTTGCGCCCGACGAAAAAACACCACTTCGCTTCGAAGCAGATCTCCGTCGACGCCCCAGTGAGATCCGGCAGGTCGAACCACTGATACGATCTAGGATCGTCCCTCAAATCGCCATAACGATGAGAAATTAGGGTTTAGCTACAGAGCAAAGACAGTAACTAGATACCCCTCTTCCCTTCTCCTCCCCTTACAAAACCTCTCACACATCTCTTAATGGGCCTGAGCCCGCTTGGTGTAGACCCTCCATTAGGCTTGAGCTGGCCCATCCGTATCAGAATCAAGTAATGCTGGGTGCGAATTACTATAGTGAGTTACTACATTAAGTTATTGTAGCAAGTTAGAAAAAAAATTAAAGGAAGATGACGAGAAGTGAGGCACGACTAAAGGCTCTTAAAAAAACTGTAGTAGAAGTACAGAGCTCTATTGCAGTAGTACAGGCAGAACTCCAATTTGCAGGGAAGGAAAGGAGGATGGAAGACTTGGCAGCGGTAGAAAAACCGACGTCAACATCGCGAGGAGATGGCTGAAATTACTCGGTGCTAGGCTGAGATGGAACGTCACCTTAGAGTGGTGGATGAGATAAGGAACCAGATAAAGAACTTATTTGCAGAGCTAGTGAAAGCGAAGAGGGGCCAACAGAGCAGACACTAACCACCGCCAAGGCAAAGAGCCATACCGACCACCACCATCACGTGAGCATTGGTCCCCACCAGAGTCAAGCTAATAGAGTAGAAATCAATCATGAAAACAGACGGGGAGGAGATGTGAGCATAAGAAGAGACTCAATCAGGGAGATGACTTCAGGAGAGGATAAACAGTGGATTCACAAGCGCATGAACTATCAGTATTTAATGGCACTAATCTAGTAGGATAAATTGCACGAGCAGAGCAATACTTTGATATTCAAGGGATGACTAATGAATATAAGGTCTCAATGGCATTTGTGAGTATGGAAAGCCAAGCGGGTCACCGGTTCTAATAGATGAAGACAAGAATTCTCAATCTTACCTGAGAAATGCTGAAGGAGGAAATAATACAGCGCTACAGTAATTTCTCAGCCACGTCGGCGTACGAACAATTAGCGACCATAGAGTAAGGGGACTTGACAGTGATAGATCATGTTGCAGCTTATGAGGAAATAGTCTTACATATACTAGATCTTCTAGAACATGTGAGATATTTTTTAAAAAACTTAAATTCTAATATCATAGAGAGAATACAAGCCTTCGTACCCACCAACATAATGCAAGCCATGACACTAGCTTGCATAATTAAAAAGAAGATGACAAGAGAGACTTACTTGAAAGGATGAACAACTATTGAAGGAGTGGCTAGCAAAAATTATTTAAATTTTGGAAATTACTCTTGGGGAGGAAGCCTTCTTATGCACCTAGCATTACCTGATTCATCTCTAGGAATTGTCCGAAACTGTGGTACTCAACTGAGGGAAAGTTCTAATACTAGTTCCAATATGATAACTCAGTTAGAGAGAAAGAGAAGTGACACATCTCACAACAGTTCCAACGAGGTGAAAATTCAACATGCATCATCAAGCACTTATAACTACATGAGGAGTCGAGCTATGTTCCATCAAGACTATGTCAACAAAAGAAAAAAAAGGGTTATGCTTATGTTGTGATCAATTTTACCACCCAATGTGCCGATGTGAAAATAATCAATTCCGCTTGATGCTACTGTCAGAGGATGAAAACACTGAAGGGGAAGACATAAAATAAAATTTTAATTAAATAAATTTAATTACTGAATTTTAAAACAGCCTTGAAGAAAAGGCTATAGTTAGAGAGGGAGGCAATGTTATGGGCCCACATTAAGTTATTAATAAGTAGATCCGGGTTAGTATGTCATACCCGATCTGCATAGTCATAAAGTAGTATTTATAAGAGTCTAGAGTTGAGGATTGAGGGTAAAATATTTTATAATTGCTTTCTTAGGGCATGCATTACATGATTATCGCTGGTGACTACTGAGGTTTTTACCGGTGTCCATTTTTAGTGTGTATGTAATACATGTAGAATTCTAGGTGTTACAATGTACAAGTTAGCATTCAGTTAAAGCGCATATAATTTAACAAGTACCAAATACTAGACAGGTACTGATGGGAACAAACTGACTTATACTATGCTGTATCACATCCGGAAAAGAATAATGAAATTTTGATGCCAATCAATACTGAACAAACTGATTTGGCTATGGTTCATGGTCAAGTTGACCTCTCAAATCCTTATTGCAACTAGCATGACAATCCTTATATGCATATGAATATCAAGTTTATACCCACTGACAAAGATATGCGCGGTTTATAACTCCATAACAGTAATTTTTATTATAAAATTGTGTTGTATGAGAATTTCACCCTTCATTACAAATTCAATAACTTCTACCGTCACGAGGGAGGTGTTAGATGCTCTCACAATGCTTATTCCAATAACACCTGTGCTCAGTGTCAGTAGTATCACTATCTGTTCCCAATTCCACTTTAACTGTGCTTCCCCAACCAGATGAACATTGAAGATTATGTGAAGAAAGGGATCTCCTGCAGATTTGATTTTTTTTTTCCAATTGGCCTTCCTTCCTCTACCTGTTCATTCTTCTCTCAAGCTCTAATAGTACAGAGACAGAACTTTGGCGTCTAGTTGGACTGCATATGTCGGCTTTACTCAGAATTACGTCAGTAAACAAGTTCAGATTGACACAAGATTAATAAAATAAGATTCTAAAAGAGGGACGCAGATTTTATGTAGCCGATAAAACCTAATTCAGTATCATCGTAGGATTTTTTTAGAGCAACAGATATATAGGATTGTGGCCTCACAAGATGGCTTTAGGATTAAAAATAGAATAGAGATGAAGCTTGAAGGGAGTTGAGAGAATTTTAAGAGGAAGTATTTGCAGGTACAATCTGATATATGAAACTCTAGGACTCCTTATTCACAGTTAGAAGAAAGAGAATTTAATTGTGATATTATCCATCAAATAGCACAAAAATGGCAAAGGTTAATTTGTACAGCAATTAAGGAAATTTGTACAGAAACCTATGTAGAAAATCAGCCAAAGAAAACAACAGCTAAATATGAGACTATATAAATAATTATAAAAGTGGAGGACAGAACCAGGTGATAGAAATTTGTCTCCTACTTAAAAAAGATGAAATGACCAGCAGGACACAGATGTAAGTACTCAAGGCAAGCCAAACAAATTAATGAAAAGGTTAACATCTTTTAAGTATAATGGATCAGTTTTACACCTCATAACAAGAAAGGGATGATCACAACACTGCCGAAGGCGCAAAAGCAACTCTAAAATTGAAGCATAATTGTGAAGAACTCGACCTTGCTCAACAAATTGATCAAACTTTACCTGGAAAAGCTCAACAGAAATATCAATTATCTGCACCGTAGTCCGGAGCCAAAAGAACCTAGAGTATAAGATAGTACCTTTGATCTATTGAAAAGAGCCTCATAGAAGTCCTTCTCAGCTGCTGACAGCTCACAATAAATTACTTCAACTTGTGCAGGAGGAAGGACAAGGATTAGCCTGCAAAAAGAACTAGGTGAATAGAACTGTGACAAAGGATCCTGATGTGAGCAACATGTCAACTTACCTGCCCTCTGCATCTGTGCTTGTTTTTGTCCTTCTTAACATTATTGGCCTTAGTATGGACTGCACCAGTTTTAATCCACGTTCATCACCTTCCTCATAAGGTTTTTGTATAAGTTTATACCACCTTCAAGTTAAAAGCAACAGTGCAAAAATCAAGATTTTAGAACTTTTTACTTTAACCATGCAAGCATAACAGAAAAAAGGAATGGACATTCTGATTCATTTTCTCCTTGCCACATTTGTTACTAAGAAATATGGCTACCAAAGTAATGATCCTAGCATCATACAGTTCTCAAATTGGCTACTAAGTTTAATATCTACATCCGTAATTCAACTCAACAGCAAAAAGTTCAAAACATGGTATTTGTTTTATCCACGATAATTATTCCATGATCAAATGATCAACTCTACAGGTTATCATGGACCCAACATCAAATCAATCAGATCCATATGCAGAAATATGGCTACCAAAGTAATGATCCTAGCATCATACAGTTCTCAAATTGGCAACTAAGTTTAATATCTACATCCGTAATTCAACTCAACACCAAAAAGTTCAAAACATGGTATTTGTTTTATCCACGATAATTATTCCATGATCAAATGATCAACTCTATTGGTTATCATGGACCCAACATCAAATCAATCCGATCCATATACAGAATCACAGGAATACTCAAGCTCAATTGGTAATAAATACGCAGTAGTAATCTCGAATTAACTACTTTCCAATTACCTATATTGTGTGTTTGTTCTAGAGATTGGTAGGTTCTCTCCTTTCGTATAAAACAAAAAACCTGCTATCAATACCAACTACATGCTTGGTAGAAGAAACAGGCGGGAACCCAGTAAAATTTCACTAGAAAACCAAACTTTAAGACTACAACCAAGATGAAACGCTTACAGGATCTTGTTTGAAAGTTGATGATAATTTAGTACTAGAGCATGACATAGTTGACTACATTAACAATTAGGGCCTCCACCAGTTTGCTAAAGATAATGCTCATGACTTTCATAAGCATTAGTGCTATGAAAGTCTACTGGTTACTACATGCTTGGTAGAAGAAACAGGCTGTAAACCAATAAAATTTCACTAGAAAACCAGACGTTAAGACTACAACGAGGATGAAACGCCTACAGGATCTTGTTTGAAAGTAGATGATAATTTAGTACCAAAGCATGACATGGTTGACTGCATTAACAATTAGGGCCTCCACCAGTATGCTAAAGATAATGCTCATGACTTTCATAAGCATCAGTGCTATGAAAGTCACCTGGTTATCATGGACCCAACATCAAATCAATCAGATCCATATGCAGAATCACAGGAATACTCAAGCTCAATTGGTAATAAATAGGCAGTAGTAATCTCAAATTATGTACTTTCTAATTACCTATATTGTGCGTTTGTTCTAGAGATTGGCAGGTTCTCTCCTTTCGGATAGAACAAAAAATCTACTATCAATATCAACTACATGCTTGGTAGAAGAAATAGGCTGTAACTATTTTATTGGAAAACCAGACTTTAAGACTAGGATGAAATGCCTACAGGATCTTGTTTGGAAGTTGATGATAATTTGGTACCAGAGCATGACATGGTTGACTGCATTAACAATTAGGGCCTCCACCAGAGTGCTAAAGATAATGCTCATGACTTTCATAAGCATTAGTGCTATGGACTGAACAACACCAACTCTCTCAAGTATGGATGCATACAGAGATGGAGGCATTACCCATTGTTCTACAAGAACTGTGTAGCAGCAATCCACATTGCAGCGAACCCACAAGCAGATATACTGGATCTACTCTTAATACAAATGATTTTAATCTCAGTCCATACTCGATGGTACACTCAGTACAGACGAGCTTGAGATATGACTGATGTTGAAAAGTATATCATATCTAAAAGTATGTTATTAGCAATAATGGTATTGGAAAGTGACAAATTAGGTAGCCACTTATATTGTAAGTAATACTTAAAATATTATTAGGATTGTACCTAAAGTCTCTAAATCTCTATATATATAGAGGCTCTATGCATCCATTATGAATAACCCATCTATCTCTGCTAAATCAGTTTGGAAAATTGAAACAAAAATAGTTTAGTGCCAAATCATAACCAAGGTGATAGTTTGAGAGATTCTTGCGTAATTAATCCCTATTAAATTAGATTGAAACTGTGTTACAAATTGGTAACCCTAATCAGCATACATTTTGGCCTATTAAACTCAAATTTTTTATCTTGACTTTCAAGTACCAATTGTGCAGAACTTCACAGTTACTAGAATCATCTTGCCAATACAATTTATGACGGGTGTTCTAAGTTTGAACCAACTCTTCAATGATTTGTGTGTAAGTCCTATGTACTAGTGAAATCACTTCTTTGGTGAGTAGTAATACTGGGTCCATCATGTTCGTCACATGTGAATTATCATCATTAGAAAATCAATGATTATCTATGTTTAGATTGAAAGAAGTTTTCATCATTTGACCAACATGAAACCTCAAGCTTTTTCAACTTTCATCAGCCAATGCATCATTACACCTAAAGCCTATCCAAGCAATGACAACAACCTTCCAAACTTCATCAAAAATTAACCAAGTTAACAAATTACCTGAACTGCAAACATGATCAGACCAACACTTGACACAGTAATCTTTCTCTTCTTTCCGCTATGGTGCTTAGTACTTAAGACTATCATAACTGAATCATAACAGGATTGGTTGATCTTGTTATAGACAGGAACATGAATAGCAGTATAGAAAATTTAGATGCAGATGCCAAGTCTAAGAACAATACTTATTAGACATATGCTACTTATCTCCCCGAAAAAATTATAAACTCACCGAGGAGACTCCTCTCTATGATTGTTAGATCTACTAAATGCTAGAGTTATTATAATATGCTTAGCTTCACATTGCTTATTTATCTGTATGAGTGGGAACTTATATATATGTTTGCTAACTCTTGGATGAATGAAACACTTCTCTTCATCCAACATATAAGCACTATATTTTCATGACAACAATTTACCGCTTTATTAAACAAATGTTAAAACTTAAAAGGCAATCGTAGTTCATAATCCTGCTTCAGATTCAGAATATATTTCACAATAGACATTTACTAAAATACAGAAACACTTTCTATAGAACAAGGACTTCATTTTTCTATCTATAGGCATCTTAGCCAACATCATTTGTCTAAGAAATTTCCAAAAATAAGTTAAAGGACTTTTGATCATGACCTGCAACATCTCCTTTCAAATCCTTTTGATTAATGAAAGAAAACAAGAATATACTCCAGTTTTTATGTTGCACATGCTAGGACACCTGCGGTTCTATTTTTCAAACTTCCCTGACAAACACAATAAAGCACTGAAATCATGAAAACTAGGAAGCTAACAGAAGAAAAGATAAGCAAACAAAGCCTATGACCATATACCCAATTTATGGTGACAAAACTAACAACAGAGGGCAAAAATACTACAGGGCATTTGCCTGTGCAATTTCAGTAATTTTGTGAGTAACAAGAACTTACAGCCCCCAGTTTCCCCAAGGCTCCACTCTCAGAAAACGCAGAAGACTGTATACATCCTCCAAATTGTTCTGTCATTCGATACAAGAACTTATAATATGCAAAAGCAATATAGATGACATATAATTTTCTATTAGCAAGATGAATAGACAGCGGTAAAAACACTTATTTGTTTCCAAGGCTAGAATATTGAAGGGTAAAAGTCATGAGCAATAATTAAGAACAATCCCAGCTTAAGATCTTTGAAAGGATTTTTTTTCCTGTAATACAAAGTTAAATAACTGGTAAAAAAGCTCTTAACAACCTCAAATTAACACCAAATGGCTGATGTGAAGCAGCTGGCATTTATATGCTAGAAATGTTAGTGAAAGCAATTTAGAACTTGGATTGAACTGGTAGTCCATTATCTATTGACTATTAACATAAACCAAACTAGTATGTACCAAGCTCATCACCCAGTACCAAAACAGTTTTTAAACCCTGATTTAGATAAGAGATAGTCACAAAGTGCTAATTTTACCACTACAACATTTGCCAAATAGCTAAGTTGATATTAATTCACAGCTATAGAATCAGCTAAATATTTTCATTCCAAGCTATCAACATAAAAGAGCAGATATGATACGTACAAGAGACAAATGGTACAAGTGCATTAAAATGAAATCTTATATAGTTTATAAGAAAATATTAAATTATGTTAATGTCAGGACGTCAGGTTGAAGTAGCACAAAAGTAGTATACAGTATGCAGTAAAAGGCAACTTATAGCTTCAATTATTATCCACCTGGATAGGAGTGCCAGTGAGACACCACCTTCTATCCGCAGTAAGAGAAGCAGCAGCCATTGAAACCTGGCTTTTAGATGACTTGATTGTATGGGCTTCATCAAGCACAACCCTGAACCACCTAATTGAGTAAAGCGCACCTTGTTCTTCTGTATTCTATGAAAAAAAAAGATACAATCGGCATATGATATTTAAATATGCAAGAGACAAAAGAAAATTTTCAATAATTGTGTTATTTATTTTACTTCAGCTGAAAATTCTGACGCCAAAACACCATATGTGGTAAAAACAACATCATTTTGTGCTAAAGACTTGGCATCTTTAGTTCGACCTTGCCCATAATGAACGTAGATGCTAAGAGATCCCAGCTGAGTATGGGTTTCAAGTTCAGCCTGTGATTATGCAAGTGAAATATATGGCAGTCTTAGCATCGAGCAATGTGGCATGCACGTACCCATGTTTGGTTCTCAAATAGAATTGACAGATTTACCTTCCACTGGCTTAATAGTGTCATAGGACATACAATTAGATTGCCACCTCCTGCAAGTGATGCCTTGGATTGAAACAACTTTCTGAAGCCAGCAATGCTAGTTAACTTATTTGAAGAACTTGGACATTGATCGGGTGTATCATTGAATTCATTTGTGTCAAGAGCCTCCTGGCTTGCAGTGGAAGAAGACGACCCTCCTTTACCAGAATATGCGAGAAGAAGAGCAATTGTCATAATGGTCTTCCCTAGTCCCATTGCATCTGCCAAAATCTACAATTTCAAGCCATATCAACAGAAATACTTTCTGAAAAATGAAATTTTAACATAAGGTCAAGTCTGATTAATACCCCGCCACGAGACATTTGCAAGGTGCTTGGAAATTCAAGTGTCACATCACCAGAAAATGCATTCAGATAAACAACAAGAGCCCTCCTAGGGATACAAAAGAACAGTCAGTATGTCTCTTATGAAGGAAAACAAAATTTTACAATATAGAACTCCACATACTTATCTGTAATGTGATATGCACTCCAACATGGATGTAGAGTTGTCGCAGCCTCCTTAAAGTATCCTCCTTTTTCAAGCTGCAGCATCCAATGAAGTGCTTGTTTTTGGTAAGGACGTAGATCACACTGCAAACTGTCAGGGGGAGTCATTTCCTATACAAAAGAAAGGAAGGTTAATCTGAATCATTATGGAGAAGTGAAAAATCAAAGTTGAATGTGAATGGGAGGCTTTCAAACTCCAGGAAGTACCTCCAGATGAGAATGGTCTGCGATGCCTATTATACTGTCCAAATCTGTATCTGAGATGAGCTCTTTATCTTCTTCGACTTTACTCCCGTTGACACATAATTTTCTCAATTTCTCTGAAGGTAAAACTGCCCCAGGCACTCCTGATCTATCCTGTTGAAGCATTAAACCTAGCAATAATGCAGAATAAGAGTAATAGATCAAAGAAAGTGAGTAATCAGCTACCGTGGAGTCTATGGGCCGCTTCCTAGTGTAGAGATCCTCTGGAGTGAACTCAGCCTACTTGATGTTATGAAAAGAATAATTATTTTTTCAAATTGAACTATTTCAAAACCAATAAGTATTACATTATCATAGCTACTCCAAAGGACAAAAGATTGTGAAAAATAACTAACACAAGTAAGCACTTCTCTGGTACATGCGGAAGCCCTAGAGATGGTACCTTTTTGAAAGGAGTGAGTCCAAGTAATCTAAACAGGGTAGGAAGTGGATGCAGTGCTGACTCCTCGGTGGAAATGCTGGTGGACTTCAGCGTTGTTTGTTGCTGTTTACGGATCATCAAGTTATTGATATACACACTGCCATGAGCAGAATTTAACGCATAAGATAAGAACCACGATTGTAAATTGTAACATCACACGTAATGTAGCTTATTCGCTATCAATTGAGCCAGTTAGTGAAACAAGCCAGTGTTCTTGAAATTGGAACTAAAGCTTGGGAAACAATTTATACCTAACAGATAAATCTATAGTATCCATAATGCCAAGGACATCAGGAGCAGATTTACAAGAACCCTCGACTTTAATCTTGTTTACCCTCACCAGAGGCAAAAGACAGCGAGCCCATTCATTGGGGATGCGACCAACCTACGGGAACAACAAATCAAGCATCCAAGATGTGAGAAACTCCCGGATACCATAGATCTTCACAGTATAATGACAGGGGCAAAGGATCGACCTCTCTCTCTTCGGTAGAGAAGCGAACTATCTCAGAACAAGAAGCCATGGACCGGCCTCGGCCAGAAAACCTGCCGCCAGAAGTGGGAGAAACCACTTTATTAGCTGATGGGAAGGAAAATTTCACTTTATCGCCCGGCTTAATCCGCCTCCCCTTGCACGTAGAGAGCCCAACAAGCTCGGCACTTCCCAGGAGCCACCAATCACTCTCCTTCGAATCAGAGGAAACATTGGAGCATGATGATTCGTTCGCAGCCTCGCAGCTGGGGCTTTTCTCCCCAGGAAGATTACATTCTGCTATGGTCGGAGAAACGGCAGTGACGGGTGCACGACTGGCAGGAGCGCAAGCAGGAGTGACGGCGGCGACTGGGCGATCGGCATGAGCGGTGCCGGCAACGGATTTACAATCGGCGGAAACGGCGGCCACGGTTGGGGCCTCAAGGCTTCTCCTCCGAGAAGCAGTGCTTCTATCGCCGGGCGTGGGGCGGAGGGGCGGAGTGTCGAAGATGATGTTGATGGCGGCGGCCGCGTCGTTGTTGCCCATATGGAGGGCCCGAATAATGTCCATATCGGAGAATTGCTCCCCGACCACCGAGCGGACGACTGAGATCCCCTCATGCGTTACCTTATTTATTCCCATGGAGCTACGGCATCAGCTCCGCCGCGAATCCCCCACACCCTATCGAAGAAGAACCCTAGTCCAAGAGCGGCGCCACGAGCGGAAATCTGACGAGGAGTTTTGAGTTCTTGAAAAGAGGGGGAAGGGGGATGGATTTGGGGCAGGGAACTCCTGATTTTCGTTTGATAATTTGGCGGCTACGAAAGCCCGGGGGTGGGGGGGGCGGGGTGGTGGGGGCGGGGGTGCTTTCCCGCCTTTGAGCATTATGTAGGGCTTCAAAGCGATCGATCGGCGGCTTCATCCCTCAGTCAGCCAGCAGGGCGCATCCTGGCATTCGTGACCGAAGTCGTGCGGTTTTTTCATTGTTTGTTTCGTCATTAACTCATTATGTAAAATATTTAAGTGACATGATTTAATATAAATTTATATTTTATATACTATCGTTCTAAGTGACATGATTTAATATAAATTTATATTTATATATAATTATATTCATATGTAAAAACAGATATTAAGAATAGTCATATGCTATCATAATCTTTAAAATCATATATGCTAAATTATATTTTTAAATAATACAACAATATGGTAAAAATTGTATAAGGAGCTCGTTTAATAATTCTTTTCAAGGAAGAGAACCCAGTCACAAGTAGAATCATATACTAGAGAGACTATTAGTGGGATTTTCCATAGGATGGAAGTCAAACTATATTAAGTAGGCTTCCAAACTCGTTAATTTCTATTGCAGAAGCTCATATAGCCCTAATCAACAAGAGTCAATGTGAGTTGCCTTGCCTAAGGTAGAACTTATGTGGTTAGGTTGCATCACATTAGTGTATCATTACTAATTCATCCATATAGGCTGTGCCACAATTATATCACTTTTTTACAGTCATGATGTCCCATAACTTAACTCATAAGTTCTTCTTTTGCACACATGATCGACCACTCAATCCTCATCATTTGACGGTCGGATAGGCACTAAGGTGGCCAAAACTCGAGATACATGTGTCACAAGAATGACACAAGATTATTCATAACGGACCCAGAGAAATCAATCTCAATGATTAAAGTGGCGGTAGGTCATGGGCCAAGGATGGATGGATCAAGACGTATGATGACTTCACAAGAAGCACGCAAGCCTAAGGCCCAATTAGTCTCAAGCAATGGACGCGCAAATTGCCCTGGACACCATAGTCATTTAAATACTGTGGGTGAGCCCAAGTAGACTAGTTCAACTTAATCTCCAATGGAGCCATGTGGCGACGATTCAAAAAGCCACATGGACAGTTGAGCAAGACGGCAAGGGTTATAATAAACCTTAGCTATGGGGTAGCAACAACAAGTAGTGAACAACCTTAAGCTTTGGTCTTTTCAGCTAGGGTTCCTATCTTCCACCACGAGCATTCCTCGTCAACGACTAGAAACCTAAGCAAGAGTAGACTAATACATTGATCTCAGGCCTGTACAACTCCCTCCTCCATTGGTGAGGAGGTTCGATGATGACTAGAGAAAAGAGTTGTGTTCCTTCCCAGATAGAAGTGACACCCACATGTCTAAGAGGCAACGATAGCGGCACCCAAAAGTCCAAAGTTTTCTAGGCGGTGGCACCCAAGTGCCCAAGCGATGAAAACCTAGGCAGTGGTGACGGCACTTGCATGCAACAACGGTGAAATCCCTAGGCAGCAGTGGCGCTCAAGCTTCTCCTCTCGTTGCAGTGTAGCCCATCCTCCTCTTCCAATCTAAGAGGCTGCAAGCTGCAAGGTCAAGACACAACATAGCACTCAACATCTTCGATCCAAGCGACGGTGGCTTGTATGTGACAAGTAGCAAGATCGAGACACAGTGGTAGCGTTTGTCAACTCCAAACACAGTGGTGACTGTTAAAAGTAGTAAACACGACCTGGTTTAGTCTAATTGACTAAAACCAATCTTAAATTGTATAAATATAAGGTTACTTAGAAAAGAGTATAGATTATTTCTAGATGCATGTTTCATTCTATAAATATATGTAATCTATTATATTATTTCTTGCAGCAACTAATGAATTGATTTTGTAGTTTGATTATTTCATATTGTGCTCTTCTCTATTCTTGCTTTACGTCGTTATGTTGCCGTCCGTGTTGCTGCCAATAGCGATAGCCCTCAACAATAGATTTTAAGGTACTCGACACCTCCAAGAGCTGTAGTGGTGTTTGACGGTGATTCAAGTCAGCGACAACATCTCCTAGCACAACGAGATAAGGAACGAAAGCAACTTCCCTTCATCTTCCTCAAATTGAGCCATCAACCTGCCTAGCCAACCTTGGTGACAACTAGGGTTTGGTTGTCTTGTCCAATACTAGATGCTGGTGCAGCGATTACGGGGTCCTTTAACGATAGAGCATCATAGCTACAAGGAGCGAGACATAATTCTAGGGTAAACCCAACTTCTCTCTAAATTATATTTGTTAATTTGATGTTTAAATAATAATAATATTATTATCTATGCCCCAAAGGGCTAGTCTTGGCATGTTCGGTAACGATCGGTGGCAACATGTCAGGTGCTAAAAGGATTGTCGACGTCATGATAGGGGAAGGCAGTTTGCTGCAGCAGAGGGGCAGCATCGGCAATAGCTAGTCTCATTCACATGATGTGGACGTCAGTAGTAGGAGAGGGGTTGATGTAGGCAGGATTTGGGCCATTGGGCTGGGCCTCCAGTGTTGGTTGGTTGCGCATGCTACACAAGAAACAAGAATAGCGAGAGCAAGGGTGGCCAAAAAATCACTCAATTCCAATGACCCGACTGTCTTATGGTTGGATTCTTTCAGCCATGACGTCGCCCAAAGGAGGAGATGTGTGGATGAGTTTTAATGTTGATGAAGTGTTGTGGTCGATCAACATGAAGAGAGGGAAAGGGTAGCAGGTGGCTGAATGGGTCTTTGATTATGGCAATCTAGCTATTGGATCGTCCTATGCATTAGGCCATCAAGTCACCCAGGAGAGGAGATGTCGTTGCTAGAGTTTGGCATTGATTTGTCTCGCCGATGGGGAGAGGTAGCTAACCGACGGAAGGGGGGAGGAAGATGGGAAGCGGATGTTAGGCCTAGACCTAAATTGGATACTAGGCCTTGGTTATGTCCTGGCTCTGGTTCTGGATGGGGTTTGGATCTGGGCATGGATAGAATACTAGATCTGGGTTGTGTGTTGGATCACACTAGTTGGTCTAATACCTGACCAGTGGAGAAATCCCATGTAGCAATCAGGAATTCTTTTTACTTGTCCGAACCTTCGTAGGCCTTCTAGTGGTTATGAGCCATTTCTCGGTCTAATGAATTTGGTGGACTTATGTAGCAAGAATTGCTCTGGGTTGTCATTAGAGGTTTTGCTGATCTCGATTCAAAGTTCCTAATTAAAAGAAAAATTACCTATGACACTAGGTTGTAGGATTGGTTAGTCATTTATTGTGTGGCCAAAAATTATTCACATAAATTTAGACTTTAGAAGGACGAGATTGTCATGTATCAACATAAACAAAATACAAAAAAACTATTGGCAAAACCCAAATTTCAAAAGAAAGTTTAGCATCAAATTCCTTATATTTATGTTTTTTTTCATATTTATATATATTGTTTGCAAAAAAAAAACT
This sequence comes from Costus lasius, assembly GCA_027563935.2. NCBI lineage: Eukaryota > Viridiplantae > Streptophyta > Magnoliopsida > Zingiberales > Costaceae > Costus > Costus lasius. The sequence goes on along the minus strand of CM050451.1, from coordinate 15,474,221 downwards.
AAATAATTAGTAGATTCCATAATGAATGCTTTAAAAAACACAACATCTACTTGACTCCTTAAAAGCATGGAGAAAAAAAAAACTAAATCTCATTTTCTCCCAAAATTCCTCTCATAACTTCGAATATATCGATCGCCAACCTTCTCCTCTTTCGTCTTCCTTTTCAGTGTGCTTGGCCTCGATTCCTCTTAGAATCGAGCCCTAAATAACTTGCCCTAAGTAGAGGTCACTCCTTGCTATCTCACCACCATTTGCTATTGTTTCTACTTATGTCACTTGCTATTTAGGGTTGGGAAATCTCTAGCATTCAATCTAGTCTTTCCTCTTTAGGAAAATTTGAAAATAATGTAAAGATATGGTGGAAATCACCTCAGTGGACTCTAATATTGCCTGTGAAGACTTGGTTATGAGCATGACCTATTCTTATGTCAAACATCTAGTATTGCAAATTTTCACATGTAGTACAAATCACAAGTTTATTTTGCATAAAATTTGGCATGTAACTTCATTTCATCACATGGAATCACTTTCTGATATTAGATTTATCAAAATACATTAATTTTTAGTATTTTTTATCTGAAATTCCATAAAAATAGAAAAATCGTAGATTCCAAATAAATAAAGATATTTAATAAAAAAATAATATAAAAAATAAATTATGGCTTAATTTTATAGTCAAATTATATGAGAATCACTATGTAATTTGATGTTATCAACTATCAAATAAAAGTGATCTCAAATGGCAATTATCAATATTTGAGAGAAAGGTCAATTTGATAAAAATTTAGAACTAAGGTTTCACCACATTGATTTCAAATTTCAAATAAGTTAAAATGAATTCATCCTACTTTATAGGTTGCCCCTTTTACTAGTTCAACCCAATATTTATTTGAATTAATCTTCTATTCTTGTGACTTTTCAATTCAAATAAATCCATTAAACTATATAACATATTTCTTTAAACCCTTGAGTAATTTAGAACTATTCTTATGATCTAAATAGACAAATTTAATTATAGCGGATTCAATGTTGTAATTCACCTCTCAATACATATTCATGCAATTGTTTGACCAAAATGATACATGTGATTAGCCAAAACTAAAATTAAATTAATATTATTCAAATAATGTAATAAAAAAAAAATCATAAGATTAAGTCATAAGAAATATAATAGGCTATGCCCTATGTCCCAAAGATAGAATTATGATATAAAATTTATCATTACAATATAAGAATATATTGTGTAATAGCAACAAATAAGGTAAATTAAGGAAGGAAACTAATTAATGACTTCCTCGTGAAAAATAACTGAATAAATCTTTCGAACATATGAAGGATTTTAAACCATATATGATAGAAAAAAATGATGAATTATAGCTTATTTAGTAGTTAAATAGTGTTAAAAGCACTATATAAATTCATGCTATCATTGCACAAGCAAGAGGTCATAGACATATAGAGTGTCCAGATTAAGATTGACTATATGTAGGTCCATGGTTCTAGGGATTGATCATAATAGAGTCTCCTTTGAGCTGTCTTAAGGTCTTACTTGACCTCACAAGCCCACTGAACTACCAAGTCCACATAGTCTAGATTGTGGGTGGCTAAAGCTCTTCGGATTTTAGGTTGAAGCCTATTCTTGAAACGAGCTAGGGTGAACATTAGGTCTTCATCTAAATCACAATAGATTAGGAGCTCATCAAATCGAGCTAGGGCTGTTCAATAATCGATTTAAACTGATTTACTGAACCGAACTACTGAACTGATTTAATAAATTTGGTTCGGTTCGATTTTGAATCGAATTGGGTTGGTTCAATTTGGTTTTACATAGAATTAAATTAAAATCTGTTCGATTTCAATTTGATTGAGATAAATTTCAATAAACCCGAATTGAACCGAAATCTCTCGCACGTTGATTAATGGTTGAGCTAAAATGTTAAATTGCCACTTTTATGATGTGACTGTCGCTAGTATCCAGCTTGCTTGAAAGAACCATTGACATTAATACTGATGTAACTTGCTGTTACGGGTAAATTTATTTTTTTAATAATAAACTTAACCATAACCGGCAGATCCCCTCGCGGAGATCTCAGCCCTACACTAGAGTGGCCCGCGACCGGTTAGGATCGCGTTGCGGAAGCTGGCCCAGCACTCTACAAGTCCTCACACCACGTGCGCGAAGGGTTCGGTATGAATACCGCCCCTCGGACACGAATACAGATCTCTCAACTGTGTCAAAGTGATGGAGACTCTCCAAAACACTTTGCACTCACAGAAATTCCCTTAGCCCGCACTCCTTTCTCTACACAGCCGAGATAGGCACCGGCGCGGCCTCAATCAATCACAAGGGGACGGTGGCGAACACCTTCAAGGGTGCCGGCACACATGTCCTGGACTTTGCAGTGAGCAGACAAGCAAGCACCTACAAACAGTCACAAATCCGCACTACACATATGCGGACACAGATAGCGCAAAGAACCGTCCGGACGAAAAGCCACACGAAGTCCGGACGGCGGTAAAGTCTCTATCCACTACACACGAGAAAACCGTCCTACTACCACTACACACGATAGATCCGGGGAGGGTTTACCCTTGTAGCGTGCCACCACTCCACGAGCCGAGCCCACCGAGATCCTCCGAGAAGCTGCGTCGGAAAGTCCGGTTGGAGACGAAGCGAGACGCGCGTACGAACCCGCGCGACGAACCTTCTCTCTCCTCCCTTCTCCCTTCTCGCGGCTCACGTGTGAACAGAGCCGAACCTTCGGCTGAAACAGGGGAGGAGAATCCTCCTCCGTCCGTCACCGTCCGGCCACCGGAGTCACGCCGGAGGGTCGGGATCTGGTCGCCGGCGTTAGGCGAAGTCGCTGCCGGAGTATTGTCGTCGGAGAAGTCGCCGTCGACACGAATTTGAACCCAATGGAAGCTGTGGCTGCGTGGAACCGGCGATCGGAAAATCCGATCGCACTCCCGCGTCTGGCTGCCGGCGCCGGAGGAGATGGTCTCCTCGTTACCTCAGGGCACCGGTGAGTCGATCTGAGAGGGTACGCCGACGAGTCCACGGCCGGAGCCTCGTCGCCGACGCCAAACGAAGTCCTCTGTTCCCAGATCTAGATTTCGCCGTCGCCAGACCTTGCACAAGCGCTTGATTCCGCTTGATTGCAACCTCCCCTCGACGAGGATGGGATTTCCATCTTCGTCGCCACGCAACCTCGATCTCCGCCGGTGATTGGCCGGATATCTCGCTTCCACCGGGGCGGATCCGAAAATCCGCCCTAGGCTCGTCCACGTCGGAGTCCTAGCCCTCAATCGCCGTCGCCCTCGTCGCCATGCCAGCCCGCACCTCCGGCCACCTTCCAAATCCGGCGAGCGTCCCTCTGGTTGGCGGAATCGACGGCGGACGGCGTCGATCACGGCGCTGGAAGAAAAACAGGGGAAATTCCCCTCTTCCACGCGCGCGTGCACTGTAGACCGGTCTGAACCGGCTGAACCGGTTCGGTTCAGCCTGGAAGGATGGTTCAGTGCCGGTTCGGGGTCGATTAGACCTCAGAATCGCCCCACAGTTGACCCTCTTCGATGCACACGCTCGCAAGCTTGTGCGAGAGGGTCCGGGGTCCATAGGTCGAGTCAGAAGCCCACATCCACGTGTGAACCCACACTCCGTGGTTTGACTCGACCCTCGCCCTGTGGACTTGTGTCAGCCTCAGTGACACGATCGCACACCCGAGTCGTCCATCACGGCTGATGACGAGGGGTCCCATCATCGCTCCATCTCGATGTGCTTTGGGATTTGTGCTAAATCCCGAGAGCATCACACTTGCCATGATGTCAAATCCAACTTTGAATTCCCTCTCTTGATCTCTTCTTCGGAACTGCCAACTTTTAACCTCAGGCTTCTCTGTCCATAAGTACTCTTTCTTATGCTATTTCGTTCCATGCATATTTACCTCTTAAAACAATTAGTAATATCTCATCCACACCAAAAGCATTCTCTTCTCCATCTTCGTTCTCTTCCCTTCCTCTCCCCCCAAATCTCCTTCAGCGTCCCTAGCCCACCCCTTTGAAGTCGCCCTAGTGGTTGAACTCGGGAACCTCCTCTCGGCTCCCTCTCCCCGAGTCCTCCTCCCTCTCCTGGCTCGGCCGCACCGCCCACATCCTCGCTTTTGCCCTCTCCGAGGCCAGCTCTCTCCTCCCTCACGCCTCCTCCTCCTCTCCGCCGAGGTTGACCGCTTCATCCGCAACAGCCTCAATCTCCGATTCGCCATCCACCTCCTCTCCTCCTCCGACAGCAGCCGGATCGCTAAGAAGCTCAAGCGCGCTGGTCTCCTTAAGCGATGTGCTCGCCTCCGTGTCGCGCGATCAAACCCTCTGCTGCGTATGATCAGTTTTTTTTGTTTGAACTGAACCGAACTGAAGTTTTCGGTTCGGTTCATTCTTGGTTTTTATTTAAAGTGGTTCAGTTTTGGTTTTCTTTATACATATAAACAAAATTTAGTTTAAACCAAATTGGTTCAGTTCGGTTCAGTGCAAACCGATGAATAACCCTAAATCGAGCCATATGCTCAGCAATAGATTTAGCTCATTGCATCATGCTACTAAGTCGTTTGAGGAGATGATACTAATAATATAGGGGGAATATATTTTTCATGAAGCCTACACTCCATGTTGTCCCACCGATTGAGGGGGGAAGACATGATCTTCTGTGCATCATTTTGGAGTTTAGCCAAACTAAGGAGGAGAAATCTAGCAAAGTTTACATGGATATTTTCTAGCATATAGCTCAAATCAAAGTATTGATCAATAGTAGTAGACCAATCAAGGAAGACTTGAGAGTCGAGACTTCCATCAAAATAGGGTGGGGAGACCTTCACTAGATGAATGCCATCTTCCTCAAGGGACCTAGGGTGATGAGCTCTTGGCCTTGGGTGGCCATACTCCCATTAGTGTTCCTCTTCATACCTATTCTGGCACACAAGAGGGCGACACAAGTATAGTTCCCTAGATGGCTCTTTGACATGAAATCAAGACGGCTCTTCTACAACCGTCCACAAAAAGGAGGGGAGGGCGAAGGAGGAGTCATGTGAAATGCAAGTTGTGACACTAAACGTAGTGGACTTTGACTCACTAGAATATGACCTCTAGTGTCTCTACTTGCTTAGTCAATCTAGTAATTAAACCAATCGTGGGCTCATATTCTGGCACACAAGTATAGTTCCCTAGATGGCTCTTTGACATGAAATCAGGACGGTTCTTCTACAACCTAAGTTGTGACTGTTGAACGTAGTGGACTTTGACTCACTAGAACGTGGCCTCTAGTGTCTCTACTCTCTTAGTCAATCTAGTAATTAAACCAATCATGGGCTCATATTTTTCCTTTAAAGGTGGGGGTGGTAATTGGTTCATGGGACATGATGCATGTTCAACGCAGATGCAGTAGGTGGAAAATCACAGTGAAACAGAATCAGAAAAATCTAAGCAAAGTTAAAACAAAAAATCGAGAAACAAAAGTTTAGCAATATGCGAATAGTGTGGTTGCAAGTTTTTGCTACTTTTTTCTATCAGTTTTGCTCTTACACTAAGTTGATGTAGCTGACACTAAGTTGATGTAGCTCTTGGGTTGATTAGGAAGGCTTTCTAATGGACTCTAGTCTCTAGGGTGTGCATATGCGAGTGAATGTGAGTTGAATGCAAAACATAGAGAAGCATAATTCAGAAGCATAAAAATATAATTTTAGCACGTATATCATAGAATTTCAGCAAAGAAACGAGGTGAAAAACATGTCAAGAATAGCAAAATTTGATGCGTACTTGAGCAACCATGATATATCAACATAGATAACACACAACTACATAAGGAAATGCTCTAAAATAAAACAAGAGGGATGGCAGGGCTATTAGAAGCTGTCCACATAGTGTAGTTTTCCTTTATGAAATGTTGCAAATCTTCTACGAATAATATCCCAATCAAAACAAAAATCTAAGGGACGATAGAGACAATCCCACCAAAATATCGTGTGAAACTTATGATTACAATGTCAATACAAAAAAAAGAGATAAATAGCTAGGTGAACCACTACGAGGAAGGTGTCATCATGCTGGTAATGAAGCGCAATTTTAGCTATAGCTCTTCCTCTTCTAAGCCAAAGAATTCCCTATGGGTTGAGGGAACTTCTAGCAAAAGAGAGGCATACTTTGGAGAGAATTCACTCACCCAAACACAAGCATGAGTTGAATTAGGACAAGTCTTCAACACATGAGAAAGCAAACTAATGGTATTTCGTTGTATCATTCAAGTTAAAAACTATGAGTTGGCTGCTTTTATTTATGGGCCATAAGGGTCTTAATGGACAATAATTACTTAAGGAAAACAAGTGGTAAACAGGTGTAAGTGCAGTCAAAACAAGAACAAATTGTGCAATAAAAAAGGACTGACGCACGGGTTTGAAAATTCCAACCAGTTGTTCCCTAACTTCCACCAAAAAAGTGTTGTATTAGGTGAACTTGTTGCTCCAGTTTTGTCTAGATTTAAAGCTTTTATCTTATCTTCTTAGCCCATTAAGTGAAGCATAGGCTGATCAAAATCTATATCAAAAATTCGAGGTTGGACCTTTTAAATTTGGGCCTCCACGCTTGGGCTAGGTGGCTCCATTTCTAGCCCACATGAACTAGGTTAGATCAAGCCCCTACATACGGGTCCAATGCTTCGAGTCTTCCTGACTCGTCGTGATTGTCTTGAGCTAGCTGGACCATTGTGATTGTTGTGGACTGGGTGGGTCTAGTGGGTCTCGGAGGAATAGGAGAAAATTTTCTCACCAATGCATCTTCTCATTGTCGGTTCTAACGTTATATCAAAACTGTTCATGAGTGTAAAAAAACTAACTATACATTAAGCTCAGAATATGAATGTAAAAAAATTGAATATATATCCCTTCATTCATGTCCAGTACACTTGTTTTTATTTGTTTCACAAACTAATAAACTAATAATATCCTCTTCTTTCTCATATTTTGGTTATACCGAAACGATCTAAGCAGTTTCAGATACAACTTCCTAATACACGAAATCATAGTCACGGAAAGATGACCAAATAATGATTCCTGAGTCATCTTCAGAAATTAATCACGTCTCATGTGATAAACCTTAATAACACATGAGAAGAGGACAGATATTCGATAATCAAATACATGAGATAGATAGGATTATTAGTCAGCTGTTCACGGTGTAAGATGCGCACTCGAGCTCTGGATATTTAATTCATGTCCAAGAAAAACGTACGCAAATGCTTCTTATGCGGCAAACAATTCATATTTTGCATGATTTATGCGTGCTTTGGTAATTAAGCTATGGTAAAGTCTGAGTGCTTACATAAAGTTGCACAGTAGGAAGACGAAAGTGAACCAATTGCGTGGCTTGGATCATCCATGAAAAAGAAAACTGCCATCGAAGGCAAACAACTGTCATATAGGTGATATCCGTGGACGTGAGTAAAATCTTAAGAGACGTGATTCCTTTTTTAAGGCTTTAGTCCGAGCCATCATATCGATCTAATTCGAACTAGAGTAGTTCAATTAAAGCAAAAAAACAGTTTTTTTATGCATCACTTCCAGTTGCCATGCGAGATTAATAACCATGCAAAAGAGAGATCAGTATTCAGTACAGTGCACTGTAAAGTAATATCACATGCTGCAACTGTCGAAAGATTGGGCAAAATGACAATGGAGATGATAAATTCACTGGGTCATGCTTGCTAAAACTAACAATGGAGAAGATCATCATTTGGATAAATAAATAGGTAAGAAGCAACAACAATACCACATCCGGACAGCCTCTTTATGAGGAAAATATATGACCGACCTGTGCAGGAACTGTAACGCTCGGCACTGCTACCGAATCAAGAAGAAAAAGGATTATGATGCTTCACATAAGATGGGCCATGGATACTACAGTCGTCATGGCAGATACAGAGTTCCTAAAATTCCTCGGTGGATGATTTCTTCAAAACAGAAAATTATGGGTCACAACTCAACAGTAACTACTAATAGAAAGAATATTTTGCAACTCTCTTATAAAATGTATTTGCCCTTCAATGAGGATTAAGTAGATGCTTCAAATTTGCCTGGTGACGACCGATCAACTTAGAAAATCATTCCATGCCGCATCTAGCTGGATGCAACAGGTTTAGCGACGGCCTTTTTGATGGCCTCTGCATAAGTCTTGTGTTGATAGGTCAATGTTGAATCCAGTAAGTCCCATAGGGAGGTCTTTGGGTTCCAACCTACATTTACAGCATGGTTAACTAAAGCTCTGCTGACTTGTATTATGTGAAAATGAACGCATAATTTGTTGCGTCTGGAACATACCAAGTTGTTTGTTGATTATGGTCATATCAGGAATCCGCTTGTCACTGTCATCATAACCTTCACCGTAGAACTCCTTCGAACTTACATCAATAGTAGGCACCTCGAGAGGAGGTTCCCCGGATACATTTGCATAGACCTGCAGATGAAATGTACGTGTAAGAATGAAAAGATCTGAATTATGCCAGTGGCAAAGTTGTACAAATTTACCTGTGTCATGATTTCAGCGAGTTGCTTTACAGTGACTTCATTGTTAGGATTTCCCACATTAAAGATTTGGCCATTAGCTCGAGCAGGATTTTCCTATGGAAGTTCAGAAAAAAATGTTCATTTCTCTAAAAAGATGCAAGGAAAGGCAGAAGGAAAAGAGAAATTACGCACAATCATGAGAAGAACAGCTTCTATGGCATCCTTGATGTACACAAATGTTCTTTGGGATTGACCACCATCAACAAGTTTCAGAGGCTCCCGGCGCAGGAGATTCTGCATCAGGAAAAATAATCAGCCATCACATTAAACACAAAAGGCACGGAAATTTTCTCCAACGATATCACCGTAATACATACATTGCTGAAGCATGCCAAAACTCTAGGAACACCCTCACTAGGACCATCAATTCCAGGAATAAAGTCCATCCTTGGTCCAATCCAATTGAAAGGCCTCACAATAGTGAAATCGAGACCATTTTCTGCACCCTCGGCTTCACACAGTACAAATAAAATGTAAGAAGAAAGAACAATTACAGTAGCACACTGATAAGAAAATAACAAATAAACTCACCATAAATCAGCCTCTCAATAAGTTGCTTTGCACATGCATAAGACCATCTTTGTTTCTCGATAGGACCAAAAATGCAAGGAGAAACATCTTCTTTAAGCATAAAGAATTCAGGTTCCTAATTGGTCAAATATATGTTTAGTTAGTCAATTAGAGACAGATAAAAAGAAAATTATCCCTGAACTTGTAGGACAAACATGACTACACTCGAGCTAACAAAAAAAATATATAAAGCTTATGTTATAGATCTAGGAGGGGAAAAATAGTAGTATCACATGTGAACATGTTTCATAACCTACACTTGTAAAGTAACAAATAAATGACGTAAGAAGTGATACATGTGATTTGAACGTTAATAATTCATAAACAATTCACTGGACAATGTTCAATGCTACAAAATGGTTCCGACATCTTTAGATGAAAACTATGAATCTTATACAGGCCTTAACTTCATCTTGCAGCTGAATTTCTTAGAGATAACTTTGAAATACATGCATTAAATCTGACGCAACTTGCAATTGCCAATGGATACTACATTATCATATGGTCAACAGTCAAAATAAAGATGCATTTGAAATTTTGTAAAAGAACTCAAAAAGGCTAAGTTGGCGATTCATCTGTGGCAAAAAGCTGAACGCAGAAAAAAAAATTATTTAACATTTTGACAGATCTAAGCCCAAGACATAGTTTGGATCCTCAATAACACATTACGAACTAAGTTTATCTTCCCATTTAAAACAGATATAGCAGATCTAGATTATGCTTCATGTGGCTAAACATAGTAAACTAGCTTTTCCCCCCTCCTCCAATACTAGGTAATTACATTGAATAATACATTACTTTCGTTGCAAGTATGAATTAAATGCTATATGCATAAAGCACATGTGGAATATGCTTTATGTGACTACAGAATAGATTTTATCCCCTCCTGCAATTCCAAGTAATCTCATTCTTACAGCATTATTTCTGATGAATGTATCAATATACAACCACTAATTCTCTAAAGCAAACATTACCAAGCAGAATTAGAAAGTAATTCCTATGAGTTAGATCTATTCATGCGCATATCCCTCCTGTGATTTAGTGAAGTCAAGTAAATTAAGTATCTAGGAATAAATCATTGGGCACCTTTCTCAGGGGGTGATCCTTAGGCAGGAAGCAACCAATTGTCTTCCCATAGATTTCACAAGTAGAGAAGTGAATGAGACGCTTGTTATTCTCTGAGCAGTATCTGACCTACACAACCATGCTTCAAGTAAGTCACACCGACACTAAATTAAATGCAAAGCCAGGCGATCTGTCAGATGAATCGAAAAACTCACAACTGGGAGAGCATCAATGAAATTGCTGTAGATAGTGTCTAGTGGGCGGGTGTTGTAATCCGCTGGGGTGCATATTGCTGCCAGGTTGATAGTCTGCAAAGCAAATAAAGCTGTTAGCCACACTGCATCAGGTTAAGTTTATGAAACAAGCTGACAATGACAGTAGCGCAGATCCGCACGAACAATTAGACGGTGGGTCATGAAGAAACAAGTAACGACTCGGAGAAAGGAGTAGGAATATGGATAAGAGAAATGTAGATCCGCATGGGACACAAGGAGGAAGGAAATCAATGCAGAGATCTGACCAAAAGAAGTATGTATGGCAAATAAGTGAGTGATGCAACGGGACGAACCAGATCGGACATCTTGATAAGGCCCTCGAGCCTGGAATCGTGCTTGATGTTGAGGCGGTGGAACTGGATCCGGCCGTCCCAGGGGTGGCTGTCCTGCTGGCCCTCCACTGCCGCCGGCGGATCGAGCAGGTGCTTGATCTTGTCGTTGTACACGTCCACGGCCAGCACCGTGTGCGGAGTCTCCGCCATCAGCTTCTCGCAGAGGTGGGATCCGATGAACCCTCCAGCCCCGATCATGCAGATCGTCAATGGCCTGATCGGGTTCCCGTCGAGATCCACTCTCGCAGCCGCTGCCATCTCCAAAAACTGCACAACAACTTCCGGAATCTCAATCCACGGGATCCGCAGGAGAAATCCAACGAGAACAGGAGCAGGACACAGCACCGAAATGAAAAGAAAAAAATCGAGCAAAAAGAGGTGAAGTCGGTAGGGGTCAAAACGAGGGAATGCGGAAGCATCGCACCTTTTTGTCGCTTGGTTTCAGCTGCCGATGCGGGAGGGATTTGGGCGGTGGAGACAAGAGCAGCGGAGGAGAGCGATGGATCTGGAGCGAGCAGCGCGGAGAGGCGGACGGCTTGGCGAGGTGATAAGGGGGCGTGTATGTGATGTGGTATTTAAACGCGCACCTGTCGCCGAGATCTATCCTTTTCTTCAATTTTTTTCATTGTTTATATAATTACACACTTTAAGAAACAAACAAAAATATAGTTTTAACTTTGGCCAGTCTATTATTTTATGTAAATTAATTTCATTGGTTAACGTCCTGATTTATATTAAAGTACTAGAGATTTAGAAATAAAATATTAAATTACTATAAATTTTGACGTGGACAGCGAGTGAATGCCAGTGCAGAACTGCCTGGACGCTCTTTGGCCGTTGCCGCCATCTGTAACATCGAACCATAAGCGAAGCCGACGCTAAGCGCGGCCGACAAAATGTAGCAACCATGTGGTCCCAAATGAATGGTGCAATTAAAAAGAAGTAGAAATGACGCGGTGGATCACCGACAAGACGATGCGTGCGTGTCCTGGACGCCGAAGAATCGATTAACACGATTCTTGATACGAGCATTAAAAAAAATTAAAAAAATCATTGAGTCACAATTAATTAATCTAATAAATTTACTTAACAATAATTTTTTAAGAAGATGATACGAGATAGACTAACCCTTAACCCTTAATCCTTAACCTTTAATCTTATTCAATTATTCCTTACTCTTTTTTAGTTCTTTATTATCATCACACACACTATATATATATATATATAGTATTGGTTCATTGGTTATTTAAGGTTATGATCTATTAAATGAAATTCATGATAAAAAAGATAAAAATTATATGAATCTAATTTTATTATACTTTCTATTCTTTTTATCCTAAATTTCATTCAACATAATATATCCTAAGTTCTTTAATTTTTTATCCATTGTACAGGTTGTTATACCTCGTATACATATATATATATATATCTTTTAACTGTCACGGTGACGATGGTACGATTACGACTGCGCCGTTACCATGGTTTGCAACTAACTTTTTATACAAGTACGTATAAAGATTGGAGGCAAGGCCGTAAACTGCGGCCCAAGCCCGTTATTTTCTTTGGTCGAGCTCGCTTTCAACGTGGGAATTCCAACGTCATAAAACGAGTCAACGAAAGACGACAGGAATTAGCCGGTAAACAGTTAATTAATCTCATTCTCCAAGCATCATGATCTTCATATTATCCCATCAAGATACGACGTCGACACCGAAAACAGGCCTAACAGATTAACAAACTTCGGGTCCGAAACATTTCGGCCCAACATGACGCCTCACAGAGATAGCTGACGCGCACGTGCGATTGGAGCTGACGCGTCAACCTTACGGACGCATACGTGTCACATTGCGTGGCACATGATGCATTTCTGCGGTCTGATGCTAACACCGTATTACACGTGGCAGAATCATAACAATAGAAAAAGAAGATAATTAATTCACTTATACATAAATATCGCACTTAGATTACGAAATAATTATAGAATTATTATGATAACTAATTTGCCGATAATTTAGATTTTAATTAATTAGTGCGTATGAGTGAATTATGGGGAACGCTGCACGGCTGCAGGGTTGAACTACAGTTACTGGTAAGACGATTCTTGTACGGGGAGAAGTCGATTCTATAAATCCCGCCCGCCCCGCCGGAGTGAATCCATCTCGTCCCATTGGCAAAAACTTTCGCACCTAGCTGCCCCCGCCTGCACCTCCGACTAGGTGAATCGATCTCCTTCCCCCCAATTAGAAAACGAATAACCTTCTTGTATTCCGATCTCTTTGTCGCCTCACCCCATCACCGGTGGGGTGGGCGGAGCGCAGCCAAGAACGGATCGATTTGTGGTGGCGAGAGGTTTGGGCGAGAGGAGAGATGGGGGCTTCGCTCTCCAATTTGACGGAGGCGGGAGGCAATGGGCCCGGCGGGCCAGGGCTGGGGGATATCCCGGAGAGTTGCGTCGCCTGCGTCTTCACTTACCTCACTCCGCCCGAGATCTGCAATCTTGCGCGCCTCAACCGGGCGTTCCGCGGCGCCGCTTCCTCTGATTCTGTGTGGGAGCCCAAGCTGCCCTCCACTTACCCCCAACTTCTGTCGCTGCTCCCGCCGGATACACCGGCGCTGCCGAAGAAGAAGGACATATTCGCCTTCCTCTCGAAGCCCGTCCCCTTCGACGAGGGCAACAAGGTTTTTTGTTGTTTGCTCTGCCCATGGATTTCTTGGTTTCTTGCGCTCCATATTGACGTTGGCCCCCGCGACTCCTGCTATGCAGTTGCTCTGGCTGGATAAAGTCACTGGAGGAGTGTGCTTGCTGGTGTCGGCCAAGGCTATGACCATTACTGGAATTGATGACCGGCGCTACTGGACCTGGATGCCAACCGATGAGTCAAGGTGTGGTTCTACCTACACTTGTAGGCAAAGTTGAAATTATTCTCTGTACAATCTTTAAATGCAGTTGGTTTTGATACATTTTCATTGGATTATGATCCATTTAACAGTTTGATGAACACCTTTTTGGTTCATGGATAAGTAGGTGTAACCGTAAGAAAAAAAAATGTTTAGATTGATGTATGCATGTTAAAGAAAACAAATAAATATTAGTGACAGCATAATTGAAAGAGATATGAGTTGTCTTGCTTTAACCAGAAACATTATAATATTATTGTCTTTCTGATATGCTATTATATTAAACTTTTTTCATCATTTTGCCCAATTCTAACAGGACATTCGCAACATCAATATTCATTATATTGAAAATTAACAAACTAGTGTGTTTGCTGCAGTATATTGTCATGATCTATCTATCTTGGCTTGGTCAGCTTCAAGGTCTAGAAATGAATTTGAAAAAGATTATATGCCTACAACAATTATTAAGCCCGATAATACCATGCTAAATAACTAACTTCAATTTATCTGTTATAAGTTGTGATTTAAGAATTCTTGTTGGAGATTTGTTTAGAATAATTTTGTGGCCGCTGATCAATCATGCCAAATTTTCTTGATCAGTAATATTTTGAATGTTATTGTCAAGATTTAGTGGTAGACAGTGGGCAATGTGTAAAGTTTTTGGGTGGTTGAAAGGACCTCTAGGCTTGGGCACCAGTTCTACTTGACTTTGTACCTTAGATCCAACTAGCATGAATTTTCAACAAAGTTTGTCAAGGCTGGTAGTCACATTATCTTTTACGATCCCAAATCTACTCTGTCATCATTGTATTGAATCAGAAGATTCCTCTCGATATGGGTTAACAGAGTGTTTTTATGCTAGATAAGCCTGGATGAAAATATTGGACCTGGTTCAATAATTGCTATCTTAGAAGTTAATAATCTGATTGAGTGGTTGATGAGTATTTTGAAGTGTAGATTTATCATATTTCAGTGATTTTCTTGATCCCCTGTCCTTTGGTGTTTGCTATCTTAGAAGTTAATAATCTGATTGTTTGATATGGATTTTACTAGATCAAATGTCCCTGCAAATCTTATGAGACATGGTTATAAATTTATGTTCGACCGGAAAACCTTGGATGGTTACTTTAGTCATTTGTATGAAAAATTAAAGCGGATGCATCTGTAAGTGGAATTCTTGGTAGTGTGATTGTGGGAGGTTTGTTTAATCCACGATGGCACCAGGGGTATGGACATTTGGTTTCTCACTGATATACATCAGTGTTAAATGTGGAATTATAAGCCACTATAGCAAGATTAGAAGCAACACACATACAAATTCACAAGTTTCAATCTTATTTGAAGTATAAAATAATTATTGATGGCATACTGCTATTGTAGGAGAACTCAAATGATTCCTTTCTACAGATTGGAGGGTTTCTCTGTAACGTTAAGTGTGATGCTAATAGTTGTGCTATATGGATGGTGAGTTAGGCCAGAGTTCACCTTCTGATCTTCATATTTCCTACGGGCCGCCTCTTGTTTGTCTTCTTTATTTTGGATGATGTGAAGTGGGTATTACTACACAGTCTGATTCTTTTTTTAATGAGACTTGGGCTTTTTGCAGCATAGCTTCTATATCTAAATCACAAATATTAAGATGTGTTTTTTTACATCTTATCCACTCAGTATGCCTTACTGAACCTTTTATCATTTACTTGTGGCTTGGAACTATTCATCTTTCCTTTCTGTATTTTTGAAAGAAAAAAATGAGACCAATAAGTTGTCTAAACTCATCACAACTAATCATATTTTACTCATTACTAAATAGATGTTTCATGTTTCAGATTTTGCTTCTCATTGATAGAAAAAGAATAACAATCTACCACATCCATTAATTAGACTTGTAAGGTGATTTTGATGGTATTTTGGTTTATTGTTTATATATGCTTTCATTCCATCTGTGCATTTTATCCTCAGTTGAGATTGCATATTTTTCACTGTTTTGAGTTTCATCCATGTCTACCAACTACCTCATGCAATTTTTATAAGATTAGAATGAAGTAACAACCTTTGCTTAGGTGTTGATTTAGAACCAACTGATGTTGAATTCTTGATAATCATAATGTCCTGGCAATATCAGAAATCAGTTGTCGAGAGATGTTGCTGGCTTAACTCTTATAAACGGAGTGAGGCCACGAGCCTGTCCTTTAGGCTGAACCTTGAATAGCTTTTGATTTCCTTAAAAGCAAGTTGTTACCATATGTACTGGTATTAATATGGACTGATATTTAAATCCTTAGAATCAACTAATGGTTCCCAACTTTAGACATGGTATAACTAAACTTGTGGAACTCTTTCATTTCAGGTTCCACGTGGTGGCATATCTGCAGCAAATATGGTGGTTTGAGATACAAGGCTTGGTAACGTTTCCATTCCCTGTTGGAGTCTACAGCCTGTCCTTTAGGCTGCACCTTGGAAAGTTCTTTAGAAGGTTGGGGAGGCGGCAATGTAGTTACGAGCAGACTCATGGCTGGGATGTGAGACCTGTACGGTTTGAACTTTCAACTTCTGATGGCCAACAAGCTTCTCGAGAATGTTGCTTGGATGAACCTGCAAATAGTAGTGATACGGGAAATAACAAGCGTGGTTGCTGGATAGAATATCATGTTGGGGACTTTGAGGTCACTAGCTCAGACACCATGGAATTGAGATTTTCAATGAAGCAAATTGACTGCACACATTCTAAAGGTGGTTGCTGTGTAGATTCAGTTTCGATCATACCAAGCACATTGAGGTAGGGAGAAAGGCTTTTAAATCATCTACGTCAAGATTTTGACAAACACAATAGCTGAAATGCTTTTAGTTGAGTATATTGTCTGGTGCCTATCGAGGCTGGTTTACGACGTTGAAGGGTTCCTTTTTTTTTTTGAGATGTAAATTTTGGCAAAAAGATCTGTCATCGTGCATTTTGTAGTGCCTTTCTTTTGACATCCCTGAATACTTAGTAGCCCCAGAAACCGGGCTGAAACATTTTTTGAGGAAATCGGTTTTGGTGTTTGTAAGAATTTCGTACTTAGTTCTCTGAAATGCCCCGTTCAAATTTTTCACTCAATAAATTTTCACTGAAGAGTAAGAATAATTAAGATGAATTGAGCAAGAATAGTTAAGATGAATTGCTCAAATGTAGACTCTACTTGGTTTCATTCTACTAAATTGCCTTTATTTGACGGAAACGATGGTACAAGGTAAAGCTAATCGGCGGTGGCATTACCCAAACCAGTTGCAACTTTAAAACCTCCCTATCTTGCATTGGATTAATACTAATGTACAGCGTGCATTTCATACGTAGCTTTCCAATCTCATTTACCAAAAGTAGTTCACGATGTTTTACACGATGAGTTGGAGCTAACGGGAAGGACATATTTCCAGCCGATTAACCATGATAAACAGCATAAACAAAATGTTTCCACTCAGCAACATGCATGCATATAGTGGAAGTAACTGCATCTAAGTACAATAAACAAATCCAATCGAACAATTGGACCATCATGTTGCCTACCTAAAAGTTGAAAGTGCAAGCTTAAAATTTGAACATGCTAATCCTTCGTTGTGCGTTCAGTAATCCACTATTTAACGATTAGCATGTAAAACGAGGTATCGGCAGATCGCATCAGATGCAGATGGAATAATCAATGTATCAATTGTCGAGTCGTTGATGAGCTTGTTGCCACCTTTGCTGTTTCTGTTCATGTCGTAGAAATAGAAGATCATTTAGCTGTTTCTCTGCACTAAACTCCGATACGGCCTGCAAGTACAAAACAAAAGGTTACTTGCTGTGGCTTCTTGATGGAGCACCTATAAAGAAAACTCAGCCTTTCCAGATAAACAATGCAGTTTCTGGGCTTAAATATGTTAAATAGTTGGACGTTCTTATTCCTTCCATGCATCAACTAAAACCTAACCCTAGGTAGTCCTAGAGATTTTTTTAATACGCAATATGCACTAACCAATTTTCTTCTCTGAAACACAATTTCATTTAAAGCGAGGCTTGTGTTACTAGCTAGTCCTAGTAATGGCTCTACCTCAATTACATAGATGGCTAGTCCCCTCATTTGTTTGACCTCCAGCCTGACTATTTTGTTTTATTTCCAAGAAAAAAAGCCCAAAAAGTTGAAATACCATAGAGTACATTTACGCCTTTTTTATCATTTTCTATTTTTATGAAATATAGCTGTTCATTAGAAATGTAACAACTAGGTGAACCTCATACATTTCTTGCCCGGAAAACTAGCATTTCTAACGCTACTTCTGCTCAAAGTTAACTATAATTATAATAGTGGTAACGCTACTACTTTAGTTATTACTAATCTACCTCGTACTCCATATCATTGTAAAATAAGTTAATACAGTATACAACTCCAATAGGCTAATGGATATATGTTAATAACAAATATTGCAAGGAATAAATTTTATGTCATCATCTTTTCGGCCAAGTAAACACTATTATATTTTACAAAAAAAAACTTCCAACAATTCAATCGATAATATGCATATAACTTAAGCATATTTTGTTCAAAGTTGAAATTTGGATAGATCGGTTAAATCTACTAGATTTTAAGATACACTTGGCAATCAACTCTAGTTACTGTGTCCTGTTAGACCAAACTGCTTTGAGCTCAGTAATCAATTTGGTCTTAGAGAATTCAAATCTGTCCAACCATCACGGTTAGTATGTTTTAACCAAAGTTGGTTATTCTTTGCATCCTTACACGGGGAAAACCTTTCCCAGTATTCCTGCTGATTCATTCTGTTCCTTTTTGGATTTGAGATTTAATCAAGTGGTTTTCTCTACTAGGGACTGAGGCAACGCCTTGAGGTCAATAATCGCAGTGGCGACAAACACATGTAATTATGCAAAGGGAAGGTAAGATCCCGATTTGTACTTAATGTATTGATGAATGCAATATTTGCAATGAAACTAGAATCTCGTGCTCTACATTCCCTAGCATAAATACGGTCAAATTTAATTGAGTCCATTTCTTAAAGTGGTATTAATTTTATGAGCTATGACATGATCCAGTACATACTAACTAGAAATTTAATTGTTCACACACATTCACTGCTCGCAATCCATCGTTAGATATGATCAATTGGATCCATATAGATCAGAATAATTAATATCTACTTGCTCTGGCTATAAGGAGCATCTATAGGTAGAAGTTTCTGTAACACTTAACTGCTTCAGAGTACGTCAATAAGAAAAAAAAGAAATCACTGCAATTACTTACCTGTTTGTCAAATGAAAATCGTAAGGTTTGGACTTGCCTTCCTGAACACACTCTCAAATCCAAACCAAGGCTGTCAACTCCAATGACAATGGCCTCCTGAAGTAACAAATATGTAAGGTGTCTACTTTGTTTATTAGAAGTAGATTGTTGGCGAAGAAATAATATATGAATACAAGTTTCATGTCGAAAACCCACAGCAATAATTTCATCAAAATCTAGCATGTTGATGCTGCTGCTACTTCAGACAAGTTAATAAAAAATACAAGCATATAAAAAAATTATCTGAAAGGGAGACAACCTAGCTTAAATTAGATATTAATTTACATGCGATATATATCATAGTGACGGTTGTTACAACCTAGATGAGAAAACTAACCTATGAACTTATTGAGCTTAAAACATGGCTAATTTAAAATGCTTAAATACAAATAATGTAATTAAACACATTAAGCATTATATACCATGACAATTCTAATCTTATTTCTTTCAAGGAACTAAATTGAATTATTAAAATTATTACAATCTTCTCCGCTTATAACTTGACGTCACATATCCAAGACCCATGAGTAGTTGATAGCATATTAGGTCGTCAATCCAATAGTAGCTCTAGCTCTCTCTTATTGACCCCTCACTATGCCTAGAACTATGATTACCACTTGATACAACTCGCTTAATGAGAAAACTAACCTATTAATCCTGAAACAAATGCACAAGCCTGAATCAATATTAGTAAACTGTTTAAACTTTAACCATCTAAAACATATAATTGTTTCTAACCATCTAGCAAGGATGACAAAGGAATAACAAATTACCAATTGGAAGAGGCAAAACAACATATGGAATAAGATAGGTCATCAAATGCAAACCAAGTTACTTGCAATTTTCTACCACCATTTAGCCGAGAGCGATTGTATTGTTTTGAGGTTCATGATCCCGAAGTCCTCCTTTGGCAATGCTACAACAAACCTTCTATCATTCTATCTTACATTGTATTGTTTGCTCTCTTAATGCATGTCCATAGAAATGTTCTTCTAATATAGTTTATTCTAGAGACTACATATTTTGGAGAATGGAAAAATACTAAATAATTATATAGGGCGAGAAAATAGTGCATTTTTTAATCAATACTGCTCCTTACTATAGACAAGTGTCAAGCCTGAGGTCCATTTTCCAACCTTTGCGCAGTGGGATTCATTCTAGTCCATTTTTTTTCGTATTTGCTGCAGTTCCACGCAAGGATCACAAAACCGGTCCGGCGAGCCACCGGACCGGTACGGTACCATGTGTACCAGATAGAATTGACGAAGCAGCGGACGGAGGCGAGCGGAAGCAGCGGACGAAGCAGGCAGCGCTGGCAAAAGCTTTCGCCGCCGTCCGTGCTCCGATTGTGCTCCGACCACGTTCCGAACCAGTCACCGAGCGGACCGGTACGTACCGAGGTTACCACTCGGTACGGAACGGTTTTCCGTTCCCTGGTTCCACGGCCGCTACTAGCCATTTCTATCACTCAAACCAAGTCGTCTAAGATGAGCGCCGACATCAAGTCCAAATGGGTGAATCAATTGCACTACTTGGTCAAACATGCGATCAATAAGACATTTCCTGGTTAAATGAGTAGGTTTGTATTACAGCACAAGATAGCACTTCAGAGCCCATGTGACTCAAACAGTAAAAACTAGAGCAAATGAGACAATATATTACCTCCACGTGAATACCCTTTTGCCTCAAGCATAGCATTTTAAGGGCTTCTGAGATCTTCTCCCCACCAGATTTTAAGCGTGATATAATGTTTGCAGCAGAATGTGCATGAATATCGGGTCGAGCTTCCACGAAATCTTGAATCTTCACAGCAACCTAAAAACGTAGCACTGGGCATAAATTCAATTGATAAAAAACAAAGGGAAAAGAACATGAATTTAGCACTCAATGATCTGCAAACCTTAGATACTTCGGACTTAGATACTTCGGAGTAAAGTCATATGGCAAAGTGTTGAAAAATCAAAGAAGAGCAGAACAGACGAAATTGGCATTACAAAGCATTCAAAAGCAACAAATACTGACAAATATTGCGACCATTGCAGTCACCTGGGCAAACAAATAAGCTTACAAAGTGCCACTCCTAATTGAAAAGAACAAGCAGATCAAAGGTCCTTTTCGACACCCAAAATATATAGTCAAGTTCCTCCACTGACGAACCAAATCTACAGTGCATGCAGACAAATTTCTGAATTCAAACTTGATAAAGAGCGAAGACTGTGTGTAATTATTTCTATTTGGATAGACTGCCTAGGTGGGCAACTGCCTTGACGCATGTTGGTGCATTCAAATGTTAGTTTCGACAGATTCTCTTGAAACAAATCATACCTGGTTTCCGTATGCAGAAACTATCTGAATATTTATCATCTCCAATTTGTATAATATGGCTCCGCTATTTAGACTTCGATCACTGTCTGGTTCTCCTGAAAGACAAAAGTAGTGATTAATCAAGGGAAAAAATAGGTACACGGAAAGAAATTAATTTATGATATTCCTATATAGTTTTAAATATTTTCCCAAAGTTCGTCGATGCAAAATTTTTTGCATACCACTATGTGGAAGCTTCTTGATATTGCTCTCGTCAAAAAAGGCAGGTCTCAAGTGACCTTGGATAACAATGCTGGCAGGAGGTTGATCCATCCAGTCCAAATTATTGTTTGATATCGACTGACACAAAACAGAATCATAAAAATAATACAACATTGACATGCATAAGCAATATCAATTATATCTAAAGCAAACCAGCTGAAACTAAGCTCCATAAATTCAAGTTAGATACAGAAAAACGAACTAGACTTTTACCTCCTCTATTTTCTTAGCAAAATACATCGGACTGCAAGATTGCATTGTTTCCAAATTTGTCCAGTCACCCATATTCTCGGAAGAGATAAGTTCATTTACTTCATCTTCATGAATGGCCGTGACATCCTGCTAGGAAGTACTGATAAATCACATCTACCTTAATTTGTTGTCAGAAGTATAAAAAACTACATAAAAGCAAGAAGGATTGTCTCCACACCTCTTCATATTCATCATCAATGTCACTATCATCACTGGAGATTTCTTCCACTTCAAAATCAAGATCGCTTGGCTCTAATAAATCCATCTCCGATAGCATTTCTATATTGCCCAAGCCGATTATAACTTGCTGCACTGAAGATTACTATTAGTTGTAGCATTGCGAGTTTTAATTACAAATCAAAATAATGTAAAACAAGAGAGATTCAACAACGGAATTAGAAGTACCACTAATTTATCATCTGCGGTCAGAGTTTGCAGAATTTCTTTTTCATTATTCACCTCAAAATAGATATCTGGTTAAAGTGTAACAGAAACTTAGGGAAGTGGGGAAAGGAGAGTAAAAGAATTCATTTTTCCAATTAATAAATATTGGAATGTAAGTATTTGGTCTACCTCCACGTTCATCAGTGAAGTATGACAAATAAGGCCAAATAATGTTCTCATGCACTTCATCATCCGTATATCCTGAAAATACGAGGGTTGCTTTGCTATTTACCTGCGCATTGATGGACATTAGAGCATACAAATATTTTTCAAGCTTTCAGTTGCAATTATTAAATTGTACATGGGCATTCAAATACACAAATATGTAGGACGAATGACTATGGCTAACCCACGGTATGGATATGAATGACTTAGGAATGGGAATCTGAATTATAAGATTAGTTGTTCCAATGTCCAATTCAAGATCAAACTTCACTGAAATTACCAGCATGAGAATAACATAGAAACTAATATAACAATTCAAGATCAAATATGAATGACTTAGGAATAGGAATCTCTTTATACAACTCACTAGTCATTGGCCAGTGAAAAAGAGAAATCAATATGAATTTGTAGAGAGTGGACCAAAATTTACTAATCACTTTCTTAATTTCTTAATATCAATTTGCATGAATGTTTAAACAACCATAGCACCAAATAACCAAGCTTAGTGTTAGGGACTAAATAGTAACCTGTGTAACTCATACAAGTCCCTAGTGCATATACACACATTGTAGTTAGGAGTTAGGACATTTCTCTTCTTTCAGTGAGATAATAACTCATGAGGGTAGATTTCTATAGTACAAACAAAGAAAATTAAAGAACACAACATACCACAAAGTTGGAGTGTTCAAAATCATCCTACCAAGCCTCCTTTTGTAATGTCCAAGTTTAGTCTCACATTGGAAATAAGAGAAAAGATTATATAGTATATAAGACTTAGTGGGTTTGCTATTGTTAACTTGGGCTTAAGTATTTTAATAGATTAGGTCACGTTGTAAATCGGCTCACTAAGTTAATAAATAGTTTGATTACTAAACGGGTCATAACAAATGGTATTAGAGCAAAAACTTAGTCCTAAGTATGATGAGAGGCTACTTCACATGATGCCGACTAAGGAATGATTCCTAGGCATGTGCTAAGGTTTGGGCTTGACGAGGATATCAAGTCTTAAGTCGGGAAGATTGTAATAAATGGATTGGGCTTAAGTCTTAAGTCTTTTAAGTCTTAAGTCTTAACTTGGGCTTAAACATTTTAATAGATTGGACCACATTGCATATTGGCTCACCAAGTTAATAAATAGTATGCTTACTAAACAGGTCATAACACCTTTACATGTTAAACTCATCACAAGAGTTTTAGCCTACAGAGACATTATTTGAGGAGTAAAGGTCTTGGGTTAAATTTGGTCATGGAACTTCTCCAAGTAAAACCAAAGGTTCCTTGCTTTCTACTTTCAGCTCACTTGCGGTCATCTTTGTATTGTAAATTTGCATTCTCAAGTGTAATCTTTTTGCTCTTCATTGAGCATTGTGTTATGGGATGTTTGTTTGATACTTCATACCATTCTAGCATTTTACTCGCAATGTATTTCAGGCCTTGTATACAAGAGGATGAATACCCTTTGATGAGAGGATAGTCCATGATATATATACTTTATGGAAATCCCAAAGGAAAAAAATCTAAGTCTGGTAGTTGGTTTTAAAGCAAATGAATCAAACACACACTTGTGGAAAAAGTGAAACTTAAAGTAGTTTAATTTGAGAAGGTGTTCCAAAGGACACCATGGATAAGACATGAATCCTTATGAAAAGATTAAACAAATACAAAAACTCGACTTTGGATCATAGAGGAGACTCACAATTTTGAGATTTGATGAATAACAAATCAAGGGAATCAAGTCCAAACAAGGGATGATGAGAGATCTTATCAACTGCCCAACTATTGAGACATGAAAAGTTACCTAATATTTGATGGAGCGGATTGAGAATCTAACAACACGTGTCCACTTTGACTAAAGCCCTCCGTATGAGTAGTGAAGGTAATTGTTCCCATCACTTATAAATAAAAATTCTAGAACAATGATGTTATGGGGTCACTCGTGATGTGAAGGAATAAGAAAATTTCTTGTTTGACGTATAGCATTACTTTCAAGTGACTTGACTTGACTCTAAGGACATCAAAATGTCCATTGTTACTTGGTACATGACATGATATGTGGAACCCAAGTAGCAACCTTGGATCTAAAGTGACTCGTCTTATATAAAAACATAATACGAATTAAAAAAAAGACAAAGACTTAGTTTCTAGTTGAGAATGCTAGTTACATTGCTCAAAGATCATGGAATCTTCGACATAGAATCAATCTAGAGAGCATGAAACACTTTTTGACATTGATATTGGATGCCCAAAACATGTTTGAGATAAATAAACTGTTTTGCTCATTGAATGGCTTAAAGTTATGGGTGCAGTAAGAATTGCATGATTGGAATATGTAAAGCCAGCATTTGCATAAGCGACAAAGAAAAGACTCAAACACTTTGTGACTCCAAAGAAAGCTGAAGAAGAAGTCTTTTAAGCAAAGTCGTCCTCATCAATCACAAGGAAAGGAACAAGTTGAGACTATCTAGAAGGGCCTACCAAGAGGGTAACCACGAAATTGTGTTATCTAAAAGGACAATGAGTACTTTCTATGTTGAGGATATCACTGGGCTCAATATTGTCCTTGAAAGTAAGACAAGGCTTTTAAGATCAATATTCTTTGAACTACTACAGTCCAACACATACCAATATGCTGGTATGTACTATTACTTACCACCTTTTGTTCACTTGTGATCATCTTTCGCTGTAATAATATATCTCTAGTATTATTTTTAGGTCTTCAATGAGAATCATATTGCGGAATGTTTGTGTTAGAAAATAATATGAATTCTAAAAATCTTTAACTATGACTTGTAAATCATGAACATAACATTTAAACATACTTTGTGCCATAGTGTGTCAAAATTGATGGAATAACTTAAATAACCTTGTATATACCTTTAGGAGATCTTGATCTTTCCTCTCCTAACTCTCTCTTTTGTCTTCGTCTTCATGATAGGACAATCTACACAAACTTGTTTGAGTGGGGAGAGGGATCAATAACCTATTTATAAGGGTGCATAATTGACCCTTCCCATCATGGTTATAATTAGGCTCATTTATTCTTCCTCTTGAATAAAATAAGATATCTTATCAAGAATAGCTAATTACGAGATATATATATGTAATCATGAATGCATATACATTTTTTATGTGAAATTCTCATTAATGCAAAAATGATAAGTTCATACTCACTTTGAGTCATGAATATCCATGATACATTAATTAGATACATTGACTTTGGTCATTGTATCTTAAACTTATCTATAAATGCCTATAATTGTCATTTAATATATGCGGGGTGTATTATGTGGTCACGAAGGCCACTAGAGATTAATTACAACACTATTAATAATTAATCTAACATCATGTGGTCATGAAACCCACTAGAGATTAATTATTAATATAATAATATTATAATTAATCAAACAGTTTGTTCTATATTTCTACATCATTCAAGTATTTTCAATGTTACATTTTTAAGCATTCTAAGTATGTGGTAATCTGACTAGAAATTACCTTCTTCATATTGCATGATCACAAGCTGCAGAACAAAATTCAAACGAATATTTAAATAACTATAAACACAACCACCTAGCTAAACAAAGGAAGAGTACAATGAATGTAAATCCACTTAGTTGAAAGTAATGCTTTGTTAGGTGTTAGATATGGGCTTATTTTTTATTGAGCTACATGTGGTTAAGTTAGCTCACATCAGACTTGTTTTATTTTTACTTATGTAACAAAAGCTGGAATGAAAAAAATTGGTAAAGTAGCTTTGTCTTGAACGTTTGGAGCAGCCCCCTTTCTTCCCTCTTCTTCTCCCCATCTTCTTCTGTCATAAAAAAAACCTTAGAATCTTGCCCAAGCCAACACAAATGGTATCAAAGCCATTTTTGTGAGATTTCAAGTAGAATTTGAGAGATCGAAGAAGAGGAAAGAATACTGTAGAAATACAAGGAGGAGCATGGGCACCCAAGTTTCTTACCCATCTTTGAAGGTGAGAACTATTATTATTAGAGCATCAAAATGAAGACTCTCTTTGATCTCACATGGTCCTTAGAAGATAGTAGAATAAGGGTTTGCAAAGAATGAAGAGAAAGACAAAGACAAAGGGAAAATTGAGGTTTCAATCCAACAAGAAGAGATGGAGAATAGGAAGAAAAATATAAAGACTCTTTTCCTCATCCAACAAGCCATCTCCGATAAGATATTTCCAAAAATCATTGGAGCTAAAAATGCTAAATAAGCACAGGAGATTTTGTAAATAAGTTTCAAGACAACGAAAAGGGCTAGAATGGTAAAGTTTTTAACTCTCAAAAGAGATTTTTAAAATTTATAAATGAAAGAAAATAAGTCTTTAAAAGATTATTTCTCTAAAGTGATCAAGATTGTGAATTAATGATAATTTTGGGTGACAATTTGACCAATTGGGTTGTGTGTGAGAAAATACTTATTAGCATGTATTCCAAGTACAATAATACAGTCGCCATCATTGAAGAAATTAAAGATCTCTAAAGCTTAAGTGTTTATAATCAAACAAGTTCACTAGAAATGCATGAGCAAAAGTTGAGTAGGCATCTTGAACGATCTCTTGAAAGTGCATTCCAATCCAAGGCTAATGTCAAAGAGTCATTCAACCAAATTAGAGCCAAAAGAGAATCATCACGTGGTGGTAAACATGGTAGAGGTAGAGTAAGAAATAGATGAGGAGGAAGTAGAAACAACAATCAAGATGAAAAAGTGTGAATATGCAACTATTGCAAGATGCCCTGTCATATTAAAAACTTTTGTAGAAATAAGGAAAATCCTAAATATCATCATTGCAAGAAGTATGGTCATATAGAAAAATATTGTCAATTCAAGATCATTGAGTAAGCCAACTATACCAAAGAGAAAATGGAGAAGGAAGTACCTTTTATGTATGTCAAATGACAGTTCAACAAAAGAAAGGTGTATGATACATTGATAAGGATGTAACAACCATATGATCAAAGATGAATCAATTTTTTTACAAGAATGATATGGTGGTCACAACTCAAATTACAATGGGCAATGGTGCAATAGTCAAATCCAAGGGAAAAGTTATAATTGTCATTACATCAAAGAAGGCCGGATGTTGATTCATGATGTGTTGTTAGTTTCAGATTTGGCATAAAATTTGCTAAGTGTTAGTCAACGATTAAGCATGGGTATGCTGCTCATTTTAAGGGTGCACTATGCACAATTTATGACAAGATTGAGAATAAGAGAGACTTAATGACAATTGGAAAAAGAAAAATAGAAATTTTCCTTTTATTCTCAAGACAACAAAAAAAATTGTCTTAAAGGCTAGTGTAGAAGACTTGTCATGGTTATGACACAAGAGGCTTAGACATGTAAACCTTGAAAGCTTAATAATATTGAGCAACAAGAATATAGTTTAACTTACCAAACATTGAAGACAATGATAATATATGTGAAATCATTGCCAATGGTGAATGCAAGGAGAGCAAAGACACTATTAAAGCTAGTTCACACCGATATATGCAATCCAATGAAGTTCTCATGGTGGAAATGGGTGTTTTATTACTTTTATTGAAACTTATTTGAAATGTACTGGGATGTCTTCTTGAGACAAAAATCCAAAGTATTTTTAGTTTTCAAAAAGTTCCAAATAATGGTTGAAAGGCAGTTTCAAACTATGGTTGAAAGACAACGTGGCGAGTTAATTAAAAAGTTGAGAAGTGATAAAAGTGGTGAATATAATTTTTAAAAAGTTTGATAAATTCTGTAAAGATATTGATATTGAAAGACAATTGACAATTGGCAGCATCAAAACAAAATGACATCGCCGGAAGAAAGTATATAGATGACATGGACAATGATGAGTGAGAAAAGCATACTATTGATATTTTGGGTTGAGACAATTTATACGATGGTTTATTTGGTAAATTAGTGTTGTACAAAGGCGGTTGAGAATAAAGACGCCATTTGAAGCATAATCCTGAGGAAGAAAGTCATTCCTAAATTATTTGTGCATTTTTTAGTCTATTTTCTATGCTCATGTTCCGAAAGAAAAGAGGCACAAACATGAAAATAAGAGTGATAAATGTGTATTTGTAGGCTATAGCACATAATCAAAAGGTCATAGACTATTCAGTTTAAAGAAAAACAAGATGACTATAAGTAGAGATGTGATCTTTAATGAAAATGACAAGTTAGATTGGAAAGGAAAAAAAATGTGGAAATGCATTCTTACCAATTCAAGAGGAGGCACAAGAAACATCATGAGATGAAGATACAAATGAGTATGAAGAAGAAGAAAATCAACAACAATTACCTCCTACGCATGCTAGGTCTACCTCATGTACTCAAGTTCAATAATGGTGAGATTGAGACATGAAAACAATATTTATGTTACGTACAATTTTTGGGTTATAGGACCATAATGCTTTGGAGAAGCGATCAAGGGGGAAGTATGGAGAAATACAATAGAGATAACAATGAGTAAGAAAAATGAGACTCGAGAGTTGAATGAAAAACCAAAAGGAAAAAATATAATTGGGCTCAAGTGGATTTACAAAACAAAGACAAATCTAGTTAATTTCATACAAAATTCAAGGCAAGATTGGCGGAAAAAGGATAGTCACAAAAGCCAAGAGTTGACTATTAAGAAACATTTCCATCGGTAGCAAGATATAAAACAATAAAAATGTTATTGCATTAGCGATATACAAAGGTTGAAAATTGCATCAACTTGATGTAAAATCGGCTTTCTTGAATAGAATATTGAAAGAAGAAGTTGATGTTGAGTAACCAAGAGACTTTGAAGTTAGAAGGCAAAGAAGACAAAGTGTACAAGTTAAAAAGGGCATTGTTTGGGTTAAAACAAGCATCAAGAGCATGGTATAAACAAATTAATACGCACTTTACCAACAAAGAATGCAAAAGAAGTCCAAGTCAGCTAACACTCTATATCAAGTATGATAGGCATGATATGCTTATACTTTCTCTTCATGTTGATAATTTGATTTTTACTGATGATGATGAGAAAATCATGCATGAGTTTAAAAAGGAGATAATGAGTAAATATGAGATGAATGATTTGAGTTTTTTTTTAATTTTCTGCATATTAAAATTAATCAAAGACAAGATAGTGTGTTTATTTCTCATAATAAGTATGCCAAAACCATTCTCTCAAAGTTTAAAATGGAGAATTGCAATTCGGTCAACACAATTATTGGTCAATAAAAAGTTGCTAAAAGATGATGGTAGTGGTAAAGCAGTTGATGTACACCGTAGAAGCTTTATAAGAAGTTTATTATATCTCACAACTGCAAGACCTGATATCATGTACGCTTCCATAATATTATCTTGATTTATGCATCAATCAAACAAAATTGGTAGAAAATTTGTTATATCTCATAACTACAACACCTGATATCATGCATGCTTTCAAAATATTATCTTGATTTATGTATCAATCAGGCAAAATGCATTTTGGAGTTGCAAAAAAAGTGTTGCGGAATATACAAGGCATTAAAGATTTTGAACTCATGTATGAGAAAAATGCGAAAAAAAAAGTTAGGTTGTTTGGATTATGTGATAGTGATTGGGCCAATAGTATGGATGATTTAAAAGGTATATCTGAGTATGCATTTACACTTGATTCAAATGTATTTTCTTGGGCCTCAAAGAAGCAAGATAGAGTGGCACAATCCTCCGCCAAAGCGGAATATCTGTGGGCAATGAAGCTACAAAATAAGTTATATGGTTAAGAAGGATTTCCGAAGACATAAGTGAAAAACAAGAGAAAGCCAGGGTTGTTTTGTATGATAACAAATCCACCATTGTTATATTAAAGAATTCGGTCTTTCACAATTGAACAAAGCGCATCAACCTCAAGCACCATTATAATCGAGAAGCAACTCAAGATAGAGAAATCCTTGTGAAGCATGTTAACACCAATAATCAATTGACAAATATTTTTACTAAAGCATGTGAAATTTAGTTAACTTAGAGAATTATTAGTAATTAAGAACAATAGCATTAAAGAGGAGTGTTGAACCTAATACGTTGTTAGGTATTAGATGTGAACTTATTTTTGATTGGGCTGCATGTGGTTTGGTTAGCCCACATGAGACTTGCTTTGTTCTCACTTATATAACAAAAGTTGGAATGAAAAAAGCTGGTACAATAGCTTTGTCTTGAACGTTTTGGAGCAGCCCCTGTTCTTCCCTCTTCTCCCCATCTTCTTCTACCATGGAAAAACTCTAGAATCTTGTCCAAGCCAACATATGCCTACACATTCCGTCATATTGCCAGCTAAATTTCCATAATTATTACCTCGATTGTGGTTCTTGCAATCTCCGCGTCCGTAAGGCGCCTCTCCTCGCCGTCACTGGAAGGAACTTTCTGCTCAATTTCCTCGGAAGGGTGGTACCGCGGTTTCCCATTGCTCCTCGACGAATCCGGCAACGCTCCAGCATCACCTTGCGCAGAATGAACCCTTGCCGACAGTGGACGACTCCGACGCGATCCATAGCAGCCGTCCATGTTCGTTCTGGTAAGCATTCCAAAGCCGTTCTATCAAAGATTTAAAACACGGAAAGACGGGAAGGAGGAGGCGGGCAAGTACTGGGCGCACTCGAGATGCCAAAACCCTCGTCCAAGCAGGCTCGGCTTGCCTCGAGAAGAGAACCTTCGGCAGGCCCCAACAACAAGCGACAAAAGAGCACGCGGCGGGGGGAGAGGCGGAGTACACGAGCCGCCGCCGCTGCCACACACGGGCTTTCTTCCAGGGGTCCCGGATCTCGGCCGCGAACCTGCCCCATGGCCGCTTCCGCACGCCACGGTACCACACCTCAGCAGCCTTCGCTTCCGCCGAAGCTATGACCTTTTTCATCTGTCTCCAATCGACCAACGTACGATCGACAATGGGGGCGAACGGGATCAAAGCACGTCGAGAGATGAGATCGATCAAAAGAGGAAAGTGGCAATTGCAATCTCGAAAGCTTCACTGTTCTTCCTAGCTCGATTGCTCGAGATCGGCTGCCAAGAAAAGGTAAACATGGTATTGGTTCGGTTGTTCTGTGAAAGAATCGTATGGCTTAACCTTCGGCTTCGGCTTCGCCTTCGTCGTTCTTCTTCTCTCCCTTCGCCTGCTGCGGAAGGAATGGCCAAATGGGCGTTGAGACTTCAGCGGGCTCCGTTCTTCTTCTCTCCTTTCGTCTTCGCCGTTCAATGGTTATTGGTCAACACTCATGACTCAACCGTCAGTATAGAGTACAGAAGACGGAAATCGCCATTCGCCAAATTGGAATTCGGATTTCGGAACGCTTGACTAGTTGACTGATTGCTAATCAATTTGGTGATTAGCAATCAGTTTTTTTTAATTAATATGTATTCAGTTCGGTTCAGTTTATATGATTTTTGAAATTACAAAATCGAACCGATTTGATTTCGATCTCACCCACACCAAACCGAATTAATCAAAAACCGAACCAACCGAATTAACCGAATCAACTAATTCGGTTCGGTTCGGTTCGGTTCAGTTTATCGGGTTGAACCGATTAACCGACAGCCCTACTCATTAGACTCGCCCAATCAGCAAGCAAACATTCTATGCATGGTACCTTCATGGTGGTTTGCGCAGATCTGGCCAAAAAAATTGTGTGGGAGATTTTATTAAATCAATTAATGTGGACCACACATATATTAATTAATAATTATATATGACTATCTTAAATATTTTAGTTGTGCTAACGTGATCAATTAAGTAATTAATTATTACGGCTTAATTATCTAAAATTTGTGTGGAGTATTATTTTGTGTAGAGACTTAGGTTTTATTTCTATTTTTGTGATGGGTTAGAAATAGAAATAATATTAAATATGTCATGGTCCCTACAGGCGGGTGTTTCTTTAATTAATTAATAAGGAGTTTTCTCTCATTTCCCTATATATATAGGTGAGCCCCATCAAGAAGACTCTGACGATAATTTTCTCTGAGTCTGAGAAACACAAAGTCTGTGGAAGACCAAGACATGTTTCTCTTCTCAACTTCAGAATTATTATGGATTCTTCAGGTACGCTTCCGCTTCAGTCTCTATTTTCTTAATGTCTTAACATATGGATATCTTGTTGTGTTTATGTTTTAAATCACAACCTTTAGTCGATTCTACAATTGATATCAGAGCCAAGTTTGATTATATTGATTCATTGAGAAAATTTTGAGAAAATTTATCTAGATTATTATAGTTTGATCTCTTATGTTTTTTGATCGCATGAATAGAACAAAATTTATAAGCGCCCCCGGGCGCTTAAGTGCCAAAAACGGGGGCGCTTAAATTTAATAGATAAAAGTTTTTTTTTTTAGAAATGATGTACACCTTGTAAGCTATCAAATGGTACTAATATTGAAGTATTTTAGATTACGTATATATAGAAAATACCCTAACCAATATCACATATAAGACAAAAAAATACTATTTACGTTATAAAGAAATTTAACATTGGTTAGTATATTTTCTATGTATACTTAATCTAAAATACCTCAATATTAGTACCATTGGATAGCTTACAAGGTGTACATTATTTAAAAAAAAATAAAAAAACTTTTATTTATTAAATTTAAACGCCCCGTTTTTAGCACTTAAGTTTTTTTGCATGAATATTGTTTTCAATTTTATTATCGGCGTGCGGTCTCAGATTCATACTGTTGTTATACTTTGCCCTAAAATTTATTTGGTACCGAATCTCTTTGTGGCACTCGTCGCCGACATCAGAATTTAAAAAAAAACTATCGGCGACGAAGATTTTGTTCGATTTTCGAATTTAGCTTGACGTCAGCTTTCGATTTTATTTTGATCAATGCATTTGAATGAAATCCATTCGGAATTTTGCCCTAATCTCCTTGTCGGTGGATGAAATTTTTGGCGGACGAAAGATCAGGGCTTTGTCCATCATTGACCTCATCGCTGACATCTATATGCAAAATCCTTCCGGAATTCGTCTTCAGCGCAGATCAGGGCTTCAGCCCTGTGCTCGTCGCCGGCGTGGAGAGTTCGGGCTGTCGTCCGTGCTCCTATCTAGCAGGGCGAAAGGGGAATCAGCATCGACGCATAGGGCTTCTGCACTAATTTTGTTATCCTGGCGCGTTGCTAATGCTGAAAGATAGTGTCGTCGTCGCTGAATCGGCATTCATTGCTACCGGCGAAGGTGGACGAGGGGCGGCGTGCGAGAAGGGCGAGATCTGGATGCTCGTGTAACCACACCCGTCGTCGTTATCATTCGGTGCTGGTGAGCGGCGTTCGTCGTGCTTTCGTGTGGCGCCGGCATCGTGCGGATCTGGCCGGCGATGGCTACTTCTCAAGGACATGCGAGCGCCGTTGATTCCTGCGTGCCTGCGGCGGAATTTAGGACAGAATATGTGTGACGTACGGTGTCACGCCTCGGTCGGATTGGCCTAAAAACAGCGCTTATCCACTGTCTTAGGACTATCCGGTGGAATACCGGAATGCAACTCTCTCTAGGGTTTCCGACCCAAATTTGAAAAACCTAATTACCCGAACGAATCTTGTCCCCAAATTACAAGGTCGCTCAAACCCTAACCCTAATTTAGAGAATTAAATTTTACCTCTCGGTCAAAATTAACCGTTGACCAAAAATCACCGCCGCTCGGATTAAATCAGTTTCGCTGACGTCAGCGTGCAAATTCCGCTGATCCGAAATCGCTCCGCTCCGCGGCCTCCGATTTTGACCCAGTCAAAATCGGAAGGCGTCTTTCTCGCGTCGTCTTCAACCTCCGAATGCCGACTGCGTTGCCTCTGCCGCCGCCACGCTCACGAACTCACCGGAAAGGACGCTGCCCCGCTTTCCGACCTTCACCAGACGTCGTCGTCCGGCAGCTGGGAACACGTCACCGATCCAAGAACAGGGAGGGCGGGAAACAGTATGGAAGAAGAACTTTTATTCCGGTTGTAGAAACTACAGAACTTCCTAGGCTTACTGACGACCCCCGTCGCCCGCCCCTCTCCCACTGGTTCCTCTCGCCGACGACGCCCCCGTCGCCCGCCCCTCTCCCACTGGTTCCTCTCGCCGACGACGCCCCCGTCGTCGGTTTACAATCTCTCCCTCGCACAGAAACTTCTCTCGCCACTCAAAGCTCTCCCAAAGCTTGGTGGTGTCCGCCCCTGGTCGATGATGGAGGAGGTCCCCTTTTAACGATGGAAGCCGCCGCCTCCGCGCTCCCGTTTTTACCGCGTCTTCCGCTCGCCATTCGGACGCGCTTCTACGTCCGTTTCTCTCACGTCGACCTCGCTCCCGATTTCCTCGCCATCCGCGCAGATTCCGCGATCTCCGCCTTGCTCGCGTCGTCCGCGAGCTTCGCTGCTGCTGGCCGCGTCCGTGAATATCGGTGAGGACGAAGACGTTGTGGCCGAGTGATGCGGTGAAGACGAGCTTCCGCGCTCGATCTTCGATTTCGGGTCAACATGTCCGGTTGACCGAGCAAAACGGGCTCCGTCCCGCTTACAAGCATTTGGGTTTGGGTCTTCTCCTTGCTGTGGGCTTGGGTTTGGGTTTGGGCCGGACCGGTTGAACCGGGGCCTGACAATTCTCCCCCGCCCAATTTGGACATCGTCCTCGATGTCTCTCGCTAGCAGATCTTGAGCAACTATCGCTCCGATCCTCAAAGCACCAATCCGACACTGTTGCGCTCCCGTGGCAGTGTATGGAACTACCTGCAGTGATACAATCCGCGGTTGCTCGATTTCCTCGGTCTCCTCAGTTGGATCCTCTATCGCCATTGCCATGAGCTTCTCCCTGGATGGACAGTCCTTTACCCAGTGATGACCGCCACACATGAAGCAACCCTGTGGCTTTTGTTCTCGTTGTCCCGGTGAACCCCTGTTCTGCTGGTGAAAGGGTCTACCCCTCTCTGGAACCCTAGCTCCCGGCGGTGTGTGTGGGGAGCCACGCTTCGGTGGTGACCGTTGCTTCTTTGGTGGTGATGTAATTTTTTTGGTGGTGATGTCAATTAATATTGAAGAAACCATTGAAGAGGTTGAGAAACTTGAAGGAGGTAAAATGTAATTTTTTGTTAATTGTGAATTTTTTTCATCTTTTGACAAACTCATATATATTATAACTAATAGATTCTGACAATTTTTTTAATGAGTTAAATATTGTAGAATATTCAACAATGGCAAAGTGAGAGTTGGTGACTTGGTCTTCATTTTCTATGTTTGACTGTTGGTGAATTTTCTCATCTCAGATAATTGTTTAAGTTCTTAATTCTTATTATTGCTAGAAGCATTATCAACTGTTATACAAAAGACCTTGTTAATACCCCAGTCAAGAAGACACATTTCAATAGCCATTCCTAAACCCCGTCCACTGTGATCATCAATAGGGCAAAAGTTTAATATTTTTTTTTGTAGTTTCCACTCCTCATCAATATAATGGGCTGTGAGACACATATAATTAACTCTTTGTAAGGATGTCCATGTATCTGTTGTTAAAGAAACTCTTTGAGATGATTTTTCAAAATGCTTTTGAAGTTTGAACTTCTCATCCATAAATAATTGCAAACAATCACGTGAAAGTGTCCATCGTGATGGAATTTTAAATCTAGGGCATGCAACTGATACGAAATGTTTAAAGCCTTCACTATGAATAAATCTAAATGGCAGCTCATCTAGAATAATCATTTGAGCTAATGCACTCCTTGTTGCTTCTTGATCAAATTTCCAAATACTACTACCACATGATTTATCATTTTCAGTCTCTGCCTTGAAATTAAGTTCTACTTGTTGACTATACGGGTGTTTCTTACATATTTTCATATGGTATCTTAACCCAGATGTGCCATTTGTTTTAGGATCCGCTTGAATTTCTCTATTACAGTATTTGCATTTACCCACAATACTACCTTGCTCAGTAACAAGCCTTGTAAAATGATCCCATACCTCTGACCTTGCACTTGATTTTCTTTGTGATTTTCCTTTTGAAATAGCTGCTGTAGTTTGGGTAGGAGCAGGAGCTTGAGTTCCTTAAGACATTTGTATATCTTCTTTTACTTCTTCTGGCATCTAAATTACATATACAATATATAAATATTCATATAATTATGTAAACATTAAACAACTAAATAGAAATAAAAAACTTACATTAGATGAAAAAGATGAAGGAGCCGTGAGAAAACCCTAATAAGTAATATGGATTGAATTCAGGAAGAGCTTCAAGCTGCGAGAAAATTGAATCAAAACAAACATACACAAGAAAAATTAGCGTGAGAACAAGCATAAATGAGAGATTAATACAATTGGATTTCCTACTTGGACTTTCAAATTGAGATTAACCTAAAGAATCATTTATTCACCACAAGTGTTAACAATCATGCTAGATTGCTAGTAGAGTCTGTAGAGAACTAGAGATGAAGGTACTAATGAAGAAGGAAACAACAACATTGATAGCCACCTACGCATCAAAAGCCATAGATATAGTTCTACTCAACCATTCCACTAAAATTTATAGTATTGACAAGTACACAAGCATAAACTAAAATTTATAGCATTGATAGCCACCTACGCATCAAAAGCCATAGAAATGTATAGCATTCCACTAAAATTTATAGCATTGCAGTCGGAAACATGAACTAAAATGTATAGCATGAAGAAATAAATGAAGGAATGGTTCAGCACTTCAGCCCTAGTTCTGTAGTTCTGGTTCACTAGTTGGCCTGTTGCAATTCAATACAGCAAAGACAAAAATAAAATAGGTGACTGCCACCAGGCCCTCCACGGCTGTAAAGAGAACAAAAAAAAGGCAACCGCCACCACGGTTGTACCCGTCTCCACCTCCGCCTCGTATCGGCCGTGGAAATGTCGAGAGCCAAAGACCAAGAGTGGAGGAAAATGGGAAAGGAGAGCAGTTAAAGCACCTTGGCTTAGGCTTAGCCGCTTAGGTCTTCGCCTCTTTGGAGCAGGGAGCTGTGGAAAACAGGAAATCGACGCGATGACGGATGGCTGGACCTGGACGGCGGATGGAATGAAGCCTCGACGAGACGAGCACGGAGCACCACCGCGTCTGCACGAGTCGATGAAGTCACGATTCACAAAGGGGCGGAAGCCGGAAGAAACGCGGATGGGGCCGAAGGGCGGCTGCGCTTGCAAAGTTGCGAATGCGAGTTGCGAGAGTCAGACTGTCGAGTCGTTAAGAGACTCAAGAGTCAAGACGGCAACGTTATCAGACGAGAGGAAATTAAGAGCCGAGGAAATCAACGGCCCTCGATTCCCCAGCTTAAAAATAATTTAAAAAAAATAAAACTCTATATATTCGGTAAATCGATAAATTTACCAAACCGAAAATTATTTACCGTACCGATTACCGATTACCGAATATCCAAAATTTTTTTACCGTTACCGTTACCGTTATCGAATTTACCGAACCGATTTTACCTTTACCTTCGGTAAATTCGGTAAAAATCGGTAATTACCGATTTATGCTCAGCTCTATTGTGTGGAGGCAATAACAGGTGGATTCGGTCCGGGTAGGATTTGGGTTCGGATCCGTTTCTCAAGCGGATCTGGATTTAATCTTAACAGAGTTGGCTATTGGGCTGGATCTGGGTCTGTTTTTCTGGGCCTGGCATTTGGGCCGATTTTGCTGGGCTTGGGCCTAGGCTGTCCTCTTCTACTATGCTATACGCAAAAGCAGGATGCTGTGTTGTTTCTACTGTCTGGTCCTGGTTTAGGCCCAGTCATTTGGGTTAGGTTTTCTGCTGTAGCCTGTAGGCAGAAGCAGCAGAGAGCCGTTTGGCTAGCTGTGCTGTACAGCGGCTGCCTGCTACCAATTTTTATAAAATTCAGGAAAATAATTTTCTAATAAATTCAAACGACGACATAATTATTTTTATTATTATCTCAATAATAAAAAGTCTAACATTATGAAATATATTAATTGAAACAATATGACTACCAAAGTAGCGTATTGTGTAGGTTAATTTATATATTGTTAAGATGGTGTGTACGTAATTCATGCGGGTATTAATCGGCCCAAAGGAAGATTGATACTTGGTCGAATTATGTGCACACATGTGGTAATGACATATGATAATTATTTGGTTTTCTTATCAACATTAAGTCGGTCCAAAGAAAGGCTTAGTGTTAGATGAGACTTATTATCAGTGTTTGATTACTACAATGAGAGTATCATTTACAAGTTAATATTTATGTCCAAAGATGAAATATTAACGTTGTGCTAGGTATCTTGTTATGCACCCATCATTGTTTGAATTTATTATTGGTTAATACTTGAATTTTAATTTAAGTATAGTTTGTAACTAATGTGAGTTTATTTTTCCTACATCTATTAATTCTGTTTCAAGTATTACTGCTAATATTAATTCCATCCATATGCTTAATGGCACATGCTTTAAAGCATGACAAGAGAATATTATTTTTGCTCTTGGCATCATGGATCTAGACCTTGCGCTAAGGGTCGAATGTCTTGCTGATCTTACCAGTACAAGTTCCTCTGATGACAAGAGGGAATTTGAAACATAGGACCGTTCAAATCAGATGTGTCTCTTGATTATGAAATGTGTCATACCAGAGGTATTCAGGGGCACTATGGCTAATGAGGTGACTACAGCCAAGGGTTTTCTTGAAGAACTTGAGAAGAGATTTGCGAAGAATGAGAAGGCAGATACTAGTACATTATTGGCAAATCTCATCTTGTTAAAGTATAAAGGCAAAGGAAACATCTGGGAGTACATTATGGAAATGTCTCATATAGCTTTAAAATTAAAGGCACTAAAGTTAGAGCTGTCGAAAGATTTGCTTGTGCATTTAGTTTTGATTTCTCTTCCTATTCAGTTTAACCAGTTTAAGGTTAACTACAACTGTCAAAAGGAGAAATGGACTCTTAATGAGTTAATTTCTCATTGTGTACAAGAGGAAAAAAGATTGAGGCAAGACAAGACAGAGAATACTCATTTGACCTCTACTTTAAAGTATTTCAAAAGTAAGAATGATAAAGAAACTGCAGTGAGTACGCCACAAAAGAAGTAAAAGAAGGAATAGACTCAAGTATTCATATGTTTCTTCTGTAAAGGTGGTGGATACACCAAAAAAGGACTGCACCAAGTATCATGCTTGGTGTGCAAAGAAAGGTATGTTTCTTGCTATGGTTTGTTCTGAGGTTAATTTAGCTAATGTACTTAGTCACACTTGGTAGATAGATTCTGCTGCTACTACTCACCTAAGTGTGTCTATGCAGAGTTGCTTGAATTGCCGAAAACTAAATAATGCTAAAAGATTCATCTTTGTGGGCGACGGCAAAACTATTGAAGTTGAAGTAATAAACGATTTTAGATTATCATTAAAGACTGGTTGTTATTTAGATTTGAATAAGACTTTTATAGTTCTATCCTTTCGAAGGAATTTAATTTCTATTCTTATTTTGGACAAATTTGGTTATTATTGTTCATTTGGGGATAGTAAATTTTCTTTATATAGAGATTCAAATCTTATTGCAACTGGTTTCTTAAGTTCTATTGATAATTTATATATGTTTGATACAATTGCTTCAATTAATATAACCCTGCATATATGTAGTACAAAGTGAAAATTAACAAATGAGAATTCTTTATGACACAAAAGATTAGGTCATATCTTCAAGCGAAGAATGGAAGGACTTGTGTCTGAAGGGACTCTTGAGCCATTTGAAATTTGTATTAATTGTATAAAAGGGAAACAAACAAAGTAAGAAGAAAGTGGTAGCCAACAGAACTTCAGACATCTAAGAATTAATTCATAAAGATATCTGTGGTCCATTTCCTTTGGCTTATTGGAATGGTCAACGATATTTTATTATATTCATAGACAATTACTTAAGATATGGCTACCTCTATCTTATTTATGAGAAGTCACAAGCATTGGACATGTTCAAAAGATTAAGGCTAAAGTTGAAAAATTAACTCGACAAGAAAGGAGAACAACATCCAAGTCCTTTTGCTAAATTCCTAGAAGAAAGGCACTGCAGTTTACAAAGTTCCAACTAAAGCAACTAATAAAACCTCTTATGAGCTTTAGATAGGTAAGAAACCTAGTCTAAAGCATTTGCACACTTGAGGATATCCAACTGTAGTAAGGCTTTACAGGCCAAATGAAAGAAAATTGAACTCCTGAACTATTAGTTGCTATTTTATTGATTATGCTGAGAGGTCTAGGGATTATAAGTTTTATAATCCTACTAATAAATCTATTTTTGAAATAAGAATTGTTGAATTCTTTGAGAATGATGAGTTTGGGAGGGAAAATAATGAAGTTAAAGACTTTGTCTTTGAAGAGGAATTCATTACTCTTCCCTTGATCACTGGTGAGAATGATTAGATTTTAGTTTCTGATATTCATGATATTCAATTTTCAATTCCTAAGATTTCTCAACTAGTGAATTCAGATGAACCTCTTGACTTAAATCAAGAAGTTATTATAGAAGAACAAACTCATCATACTCAACCACCAAGCCATAAAAAGTTCTAATTCTCAAAAGTTAGTTGATGCCATGAATGAGTAGTTAAAGTCAATGATTGACAATGACATTTGGAATCTTGAATCACTACCTGAAGGTGTGAAACCCATTGGTTGTAAATGGATATTTAAAACCAAGAGGGATTCAAAAGGTAGTGTAGAGAGATATAAAGCACGTCTTGTTGTAAAAGGCTCTACTCAAAAGGAAGGCATTAACTATAAAGAGACTTTCTCTCCGGTATCATTGAAAGACTCTTTTAGAATTATTATAACATTAATAGTTCATTTTGAGCTTGAGCTGCATCAGATGGATGTAAAGATTGTGTTTCTCAATGGAGACATTGAAGAAACAATATATATGGTGCAACCAGAAGGTTTTATATCGAAAGATTCAAAACAACTGGTTTGCAAACTAAAGAAATCCATCTATGGACTTAAGCAAACTTCTCGTCAGTGGTATTATAAATTTCATCAGGTGGTCATCTCTTTTGGTTTTGAGATGAATATAGTAAATGATTGTATATACGACAAGTTTAGTGGGAGTAAATGTATTTTTCTGATTTTATATGTCCATGACATATTACTGTTGCTAAAGGAGATAAATTTAGTCTCAAACAATGCCCCAAGAATAATTTTGAAACTAAGGAAATGCAGAAGATTCCTTATGCATCTGTTGTGGGGAGTCTGATGTATGCTCAAGTATGTACACGTCCGGATATTGTGTACATTATTGGGATGCTTGGTAGATATCTAAGCAACCCAAGAATAGAGCATTAGATAGCAGTAAAAAGAGTTCTGCGGTATTTGCAGAAAACTAAAGATCATATGCTCACATACACAAAATCAGATCAGCTAGAGATCATTGAGTATTCTGATTCTGATTTTGCTGGATGCCAAGATAGTCGCAGAACTACTTCGGGCTATATTTTTTTTTGCTAGCTGGAGGAGCTATGTCATGCCCCGACTTGTATTGGGCCCCGGCCGGTAGCCCACCTGTGGCACATGACAATTGGGCCTGCTAATCCAGCCCGGCCCAACACTGTATACATCAAATCAATAGTGAAATCTCACTGTGCACATATATAAATCAACATCCGTCCCCACCAACAGTATAATACGTTGGCCACATAGCCACAACATCAACATATAACATCACTAGCTAGAACAATATACAAAAATGAAAATACAATTATTACCAGGAAGTCATGTACAACTATCTATCTATAATCGATCCGCCTGTGACAAACCCGCACCAGGACCTGAAATAAAATCAACATATGCAGGGGTTGTTAGCCAGAAGGGCTCAGTAGGGATTAAGTACATGGTGCAAAATTACTAATGGAAAAAATGTGCTAATCATACATATAGCGTAACCTAACAAGTGCACCAAATATGTACTTGATAAACCATGATCAATATCATACATGTATCACAACACACCAAATAATACTGAGCTGTGGGTCGAGTTGTCCCCTATGGACACACACTCATATCTGAGTGGTCCCCAGTGTCAGCTCATACACTGGAGACGACTGCTCATCAACAATCCGCTGGTACTGCGTCCAGTACCATATCATACCCCGTGCATAATAGCACAACTGTATGCAAATAACAATATAGTCTACGAGGTCATCCTCCATAGCACAACTGTATGCAAATAACAATATAGTCTACGAGGTCATCCTCCATAGCACTATATAGGTCTGGCCCCAAAACATGTCTGACTAGCACTCCAGCGCCACCAATACGACCCGAATCACAATATACCGTACTAAGTACGACCCAAATAACAATTCCGGCACCAGAGAGCATGCATCATAATAGTGTACTGTGCTAGAGAGCACACATGTAATGTAAATAACATAAATCCCAGCAATCCGGGATAAGGACATACTATGCCACCAAATCTAAATAAACATTCACATCATGCACAAAGGAGTAACAATTCAATGGAAATGATAGCAAAGAGTAAATCAGCAGGGCGCCCCTAGCTAAGCGGTAACGCCCAACAGTAAGATGCCTTCTAACTAAGCGGTAGGCACCTTGATCAATGTACAAGGTAAAAGATCCCTACCTACCACTGTAGGTCTGACTAATCCCGATCCCGCGTCCAATCGAATCTCGCTCGTCCGAGTCTATAGTCCTTGTAATGAAATGAAATACACGTGTATTAATCCTCCCAATTAAACCATGTTCCTATACATATATATATATTTATTTATTTTTTTTCTTTTCTTGGTTTACTTTCACGTTTAATTATTGACGTTCATACCATATAATCATCTACCATTTTATCAGCAATTATTGATGTATTTTAAATATATACCCGTCCAAGACTAAAGACATACAATATTTCTTAATTAATATACGTACGGAGTGGGTTAGACACTAACCTAGCCCACAGCATGTGTAGACGTACCAACGGATGTGTCGGAAGTTCACCGGAAGATCACTAGAGGTTCACCAAAAAGTTCACCGGAACAGTGTATCCTCCGGTGCCGGCGGCCACCCGCTTTCCAACAGAAAGATAACGATGCCACGAACCTCGTCGGAGCAGAAAGAGGCGTCAATGTACTTCACCGGAGTTCCGCCAGAATATGTCGAAACCTCGTCGGAATTGGCTGGAAGTGGTAGAGAACCACCAGCAGCAC
The DNA here is from genome assembly GCA_027563935.2 of Costus lasius. NCBI lineage: Eukaryota > Viridiplantae > Streptophyta > Magnoliopsida > Zingiberales > Costaceae > Costus > Costus lasius. The sequence goes on along the minus strand of CM050451.1, from coordinate 15,430,578 downwards.
GTTGCAGACCCTACTGGAGCACACCGGCGAGCACCGAAGCCGTTTGGAGGGAGAAACGAGGTCGCCAGAGTTAGGGTTTGATGCGCCCTTTTCCAGCCACGTCTCGCCGGACGGAGCAGCGAGGGAAGGGGGAAAGGTTGGAGGTCGTCGCTGGAATTGGAGGTCGTCACCGACAGTTAGAGCTCATCAGAGGCCGGCGTTCGTCAAGCTCGCCGGAAGAGGAAATGGCGGAAGCAGGGAAAATGTAAGAGTTGTGGGCAACGTTCGAGGGAGAGGTGAGGGAGAAATGGGAAGGGAGAGAGTGGTTGGGTCACGCACGTGGGAGAGAGGAGAGATATGGGGATGGGATGGGACAAGAATGTCTCATCCCATCAATCCATTTTAAAATATATTTTTTTATTTTAAAACGTTACGGTCGTAACATTCCTCCCACTTTAAAAGAATTTGGTCCTCAAATTCAACACGAGAATTAGCATTATACAGGGACACAAATTAGAGGATTACGATCATGCATTGGACTTTTCTCTCTTAGGGAATAGGTATAGACAAGTATGGGCAACCTTATCCTTAGGCTCCTATGTAGCCTTACTTTCTTGATATGCCACAAGCCCAATGTATTCCAATATTTCGAATGGATTAGTATAGCGAGAAGTCTATTTACCTGTATACCCAAATATAAGTATCTAGTTCTCACTAGCCAATTTGTCTCATTTTCTTTGTCAATTCTAGTTTCAAAATAATATCTCCATGTTATGAGATTTTTTTTTTGATCTATTATAGACTACATATGGTTTTCAATTATGCACATTATTTTAACGCTTTTAGAAGTTTGGGTTATAACCAAACCCAAATATTTCATTCATCAAACCATCATATTTTCGTTAGTCTATTTATACTTGATGTTTGAGATGTTGTATGACTAGAGTTATCTACATAGATTCAAATCATCTAATTGTCATCTAACAACACTAACACTCAAAATTAATATTTATTTTAGTATCTTATCAATTATGAAATGTCTTTTTTTTTTCCAGCATGTAACTAATATAGCTTATTAACTTTGAATTACTTTGTTCTATCTCCATAGTCTTGCTTATGTACATATAGAATTTTTTTTCTTTTCACACAAGTTAAAAGCTCTCTCATTTTCATCATCATTTTTTTTTATTCTAGCCATTAACGGTTTGTGAGTTTGTTATACCTCTCTTATTGAGTTGAAACAAATGGGTAAGCTAATTACACTATCTTAGACTGCAATAATAGGATCCTTTGCATATTCAACAAGTACATGCAAAGTCTTTTAATTTTTAACTACAATATGATAAAAATTGAGTTAATTAATAACTGTCATGACTAATACCCTAAAGGTTGCACCATTTAGCAATTTGTATGTGATTGAGATTTTATTCACATCCTTTAAACTCAAATGATGATTTTCATTTGCATATGCAATATTGCATAGTTGAGTTGTGCAATCATTACAAGTGCACGTGTCATAGTTATGACAAGGATAAGAGAAATAAGTATACTTGAATAGTGCAGTACAACAGAGAGTTGTACGCCACATTTAGAAATGATGAATCACCTTGAAAAAAATATATTGCTTCTCCCTTAATTGGTTGGATTGTAGGTGCAATAATTTACTTTATGTAGAGGTCTCCGGTTCAAGTCCAAGATGACTCAACTAGGCCAAAAAAAGATTAGAAGATACATCTAGTCTTTTTTTTATGTGCATACTCCACTTATAAAGACAAACTACTTATAAATTGGGAGTTGTGATATTCATATTTATAAAATGTTACACTAAGCACTTGTTAACTTTTGTATTTGTCTCTTAAATGATTTTTCATTAAAATCATAAATGATTTACTTATACAAGGAGCTTATAGTTTTCACTTCAAAGCATTTATTAATCACCTTTATTGTCAATTAAGATTCTGTTAATTACTATACAGGTTTATCGAGGAGTGTATATCCAACCTAGAATTATTGTCCACATTTATGTAAGTTCGAAGGTGAGATCAACAAGGACACTTTAAGTTTTTCTTAGTTCCTCAACCCATTTACTATAAATGATGAGCCTTTGTTTCAAGAACTCACCACTCATATCAAACGAGTCATATTAATCATACTATAAATCGTGACAATATTTTCCATTAACTATGTTCTCCTAATATTGTGTTATTGGAAAAAGAGGGAAAAGACCTTGACTACATAATCATTCTAACTTCATTGTTCCTTTTTTTTTTCATTGTGTATCTAACACATTGTCCTAAGTCATTTAAGTGTTATTAATATATCTTCAATACTTACCCTAGGCATGCACCATCTTGGCTCCTCTGCCTAGATGAGTAGGTGCCTCAATAATTAATCATCTAGAGCATGCACCATCTTGGCTCCTCTGCCTAGTGAACCATTCTAACGCAAAACCCATCTATGCGATCCACATCCTATAGGTCATATGCGCAGCCTTGATCTTGTCATGGATAAGATGATATGAACCCTTAATTCAATCTATATTGATCTTACTCTGATCTAGATCTATCTAACTCTCAAATGGACTCAAATTACTATATAATTTGATTCAATGCTAACTAAACAATGTGTGATCTCAAAAGTTTGTGTCACCTTGTGGGTTCTACATGACGTTGGCAATGATGATCACTACATATATCATCATAAACTATGAATAAAACCTAGTAGCACATTACTAATACCCAAGTTATAGAAAGCTTGTTGTCAACCAATATCCCATATATAGTAAAAGCATATATATAAATGTATATATAGAACTTCCTTTCATCACATTGGAGGGTGGTCTCCCGTATGGATCCAACAGCCTATGCTAAGTGCCCTGCTTAGTGTTTCTTGTATTTGTTACCCTGCTGGGTTCCGTTGCTTGCAAGCTCTAAACAAAGTCGTGGAATGAATTAGTAGTTGTTAATAACGTTGAGGCGGAAGAAAAGGTACTGAAAGATTGCAGCTTTCCATAGTGCCACTGCCACCACAAGCCTTTTAAGGGACATGTAGGCAGCGCCCTTTTAGCAAATGCCACTGTTCAAATCCACGCCTGCTGGACCTGTGCCAGTCCCCAAAATGATGAAAATTTTAAAGCACAAAGGCCTTCAAATGCATGGCCTCTTATTGCTGCTATAGCCAAATTAATGAAAGAAAATCTGAACAGGGTCTGCAAAAGGAAACACCTCTCTCACAGTCCCTCATCTAAGTGAGTGCACTCTCAGCTGCTAGATGAGAAGTATGTATATATATACATGTTTCTTTTGATCGAATGAATCAGAGAAGCTTCACAAGCTTTCTTTTGAGATTAGTGATGCAAAGAGAAAAGCCAAGTATCAAATCGAAGCAGCAGAGCGCAGACTTGGCAGCGGCGCAATTCAAGTGCACAGTGCGTGATTCAATGTATCAAATCAATCAAAGATTGATGGAACTGCAAGCAAACCCTTCCATTGACTGATTTCTACTGTAATTCACAAAATAAAACACACCACTGTGATTTCCTTCTTTAAGTTCTAATCTATATCATCGAATCACATTGATCCAGAGTGAGAAAATGAGGCGGAGAGCAGTAGCTCACAAAGTAAACACAAAAAATTACATCCCCTTTCTGAGTCAGGAGAGCTTCTTCGCCTGTACTTTCACTTAAGCGATGCTGTTTGCTCTTCCCATGCAACCTGACCACAGATTCCTCAGCATCCTCTTCTGCAGAGAACCATAATTTTCTCCAGAAATAAGATTTTGAAAACAAAAAAAAGAATAGTGAGAGAGAGAAAGAGATATATAAATGGCAAATACCCTTTTAGGCTTTTGGTAGAGCAGCTCAGGTGGGATCTTGTACAAGTCCTCGTCCACGGCCTTGGGAGCTCTAGGCCTTCTAGGGGTCGCCGCCTGGGGCTTCGTCGGATCCGCGGCCTTCCCCTGCTTCCTCTGCTGCTCTTTATCGTATGGCTTGTGGTCTCCTGCTCCTACTCCTCCATGGCCAACCTTTTTCACCTATGCAGCACAGCGAGATTGAGACTTCAGATTTAGGATAGTGAAAAATGAAAGAAAAAAGTCGTCTTTTTCCTCTCTCTCAAGTAAAAAAATCAAAACTTTTTTCCATTGGCTTTCCCCTTCTCTGAAAAAAGAAATTAAACCTTTCTATGGTGGTGGTGGTGGTGGTAAGCAGATCTCGCAAGGGCTGGGGCACTAAAGACGCCATCATCCTCGTCAAAACAATGGCCGCCGCCGCCGCGGATGAGGCCGGCTTGGACGGCGGATTCGAAGTAGTGGGTGACGGGGAGCTCTTCGCAATAGTCCCAGTAGCCAAACGCCGGAACCTGGAGCCGCTTCATCCTGCACTGCTGCAAGCAAAGCACAGAACGAAGACTTCAGAGCTCCACACAAGCTAAAACCCCAAAGAAGAAGCACTCGAATACCTCCATCATCATCGTAGTGGGGAAAGAAAGTGAGCTTGTGCGGATCTATATATAGAGAAAAAAGAGGCGGAAGGGGTGGTTGGGGTAAATAAGTAGAGGGGAATGGAATGAGAAGGGAGTAGGGTGGAGAGGCGAGGAAGGAGTAGCGGAGAAGGAAGGAGAGGTCTCAATCACAAAGGACAGGGCAAGAAGTGCTTTGGCCATCTTTATTAGGCATGGCCTGGGCGCAGAGTAGGAAGCTTACTGATTGCCATGAAAGACCAACGCCAGCGGCCCCTATTTCTTCCTTTTTTTTTAACTCCTCTGCCCTCTTTTCTGGGGGCGGGGTCCTTCCCCCGAGGCCAACAGTATTGAATGGTTTGTTTGCCTCCCCTTCCCTCGGGGTGGTGGTGCCTGCGTCCTCCCCCCTCCCATTTCTGTACTAGCAACGCGTCGGATTTTCTACAATCCTCCCATTTTCCTTGCTCCGATACACGGGTCCCTGTTGACGTCGGAGCCTTGAGAAGTGGGCCGACATGGGCCGCGTGCCAGCTTTCTTTAATTACCTCGATCCCCATGCAGTCCTCACGTGACGCGTCCTTCGCGGAGAGGATTCATTTCCGGCGGAGGCGGTGGGCCCGCTCTCCTGGCGCGCAAAGGGCAGCATCGATGCGCCTGACACGCGAGCATTAATGGGCTGCACAGTCAGGGCCCAGCCCGTTATTTATGCTCATTAGCCTCATAATTACGCACTAATTGCACGGGCTTTTGTGAAGGGAAAAGCATAAAGAAGTCGACCTACCTTTTTGGGCTGTCTTGTCCGGTCGTAGGACTTCATGGATGTGAGACGTGGGAGGTTTGACTCGGACCCCTTGCATCGCGGGCTTCGAGGTCGCAGCCCCGAGGCCCAATGCTGACGACTTCGGAGGGAGAAATTGAGTTTTGGTTTTTTAACATTCCGCGAGGAAAGCGGAGCATTAAAAGCGACGGAACTTTTTGACGCTCGCGGCAGAGGGAGAACGTGGGAAAAATTTTCGCAAAATTAGGCTTCCTTGCATCTGCACCGCTCACAGTCAAAATGTTGTGCAGGAATTGTTGACAGCTCCAGCAAAAAACGTATTGTGCAGGAAAGTTTTTTTAGGGATTCACACATCTCACCAATCAACGGTGATGTGCAGAGAAACATAAAATTATAGGCGGTCTTAGATAATTTAAGCGAGAACGTGCGCATCCGCCAGCGGCTACCGAGACGGCTATTGGCCGTTGCGGCCACGGAGAACGTGCGCCAGTGGCGCAAATCTTCACGTGTGACGTGTCGCAACGACCACACCCAACTCATGTAAAGGCACTTCTTGCCCTGCCACATTGCACATTATATAGATATGACTCATTGGTAGTAGTGAGAGCTGCTTAGTATATTTTATATGCTTGACTTCTTCATGTGTACATAATGTTAAGGGACTTTAGTGCTAGTATGTCAATTATTGTTACTCTAATTTTCTAATTTAGTCCCGCAGGAAGCAGATACAAAATATTATAATAAAAAAGTGCTAATGAGTTTATGATTATTCACTTAAATTTAAATATTTTAATGAGATTATTATTAAGAAGTTAGAATTAAATATTTTATTTAAAATTTAGTCCATAGAACCAATAACATTGTTTTAAAATCTCACACAAATTAGATAAAATTATTATGAATTAAAATAAAAAATGATAATAAACAGCAGAAGATACAATGTCAGATGTTATTAGTCAACTGTTGAATGTCTTTTTTTATAAGGAAGACGCAAAAGTTTATTATGTTAAGTGTGATACTTTTGGGATTTAGCACAAATCCCAAAATACACCGAGACTAATTAATGACAAGACCTCTCATTATTAGATGTATTGGACGACTCGGGCGTGCGATTGTGTCACTAAGGTTGAAACAAATCCATAGGACAAGGGTCGAGTTGAACCACAGAGCGTGGGTTCACGCGTAGATGTGGATGACCGACTTGACCCATGGATCCCGAACCCTCTCGCGTGAGCTTGTGAGTGAGCGAGCGTGATGAAAATGGTCGACTGTGGGGCAAAACATAACCTATTTGTGGCTTAATTGGCCCCGAACTAGTCAAACCAGTCGTTCAGGTTAACAACTGGTTCATGGCTCATGCGCGCAAAAGGGGAATTTTCCCATGTTTTCGTTATGCTGGGAAGTTGCTGCCACAGTTGATTTCTGACAAGCTGGGACGCACGCCAGATTTGGAAACTCACTGGCGCTAGGCAAGCTGGTGAGGCGGAGCTGGTGACGAAGATTAGGCATGGAATCCATGTCGTATCCAACGCATACAAGCCGAGGGTGCAGATTAAATCTCCCCTAGTGGAAGCATGATCTCTGGCCGTTCGATGGCGGAGATTGCTGCTCACGTGGAAATCCATCCTCGAAGCGGGGAGGTTGCCTATCGAGCATTTTCGGAAGCTTGGGCAAGGTTTGGCGACGACGACTTTTAGATCTGGGAATAGAGCATCATCTTCTTCAGTCGGCGATGAGGTTCCGATCGTGGACTCGTTGACGTGACCTTCCAGATCTTATTTTTGGTGCCTTGAGGTAAGGAAGAGATCATCTCCTCTAGCATCGGTAGCCAAACGTGGGAGAGAGATCAGAATCTCCGGCGATCTCCAGTTCCATGCGAGCAGTGCTTCCACTAGGTTCTTCTTCTCGTCGGCGGTGGCTTCTCCGGTGGCGAGGTCTCTGTTCGTCGATGACCCGGTCCTAACCTTCTGACAAGGGTCCGATGGTTGGCTGGCGATGAACTTTGAAGGGGGAACTTCCCCTGTTATGGCACCACGAGAGTCCCCTGTTCGGGATGTGAAGTAGCGAAGGAGAAAAGGGAGGAGTAGGGAGATTTGCGCGTGTTCGTCCGCCCGTCTTGCTCTGACTCCGACCGGACCTTTCAACGGTCTTCGGAGGATCTTGGTGGGCTCAACTTGTGAAATGGTGGCACGCTACAAGGGTAAACCCTCCTCTGGATATATCGTGTAGTGGTAGTAGGAAGATTTTCTTGTGTAGTAGTGGATAGAGGTTTTTACCAAATGTTTAGACATCATGTGACATTTTGTCCGAATGATTTTTTGCGTGATTTTCTCGCATATGTATAGTGTGGGTTGTGCTTGATTGCAGGTGCTTGCTTAAGACGCGTCGACACCCTCGAAGGTGTTCAAGCGTCTTACTTATTGCAAATTCCTAGACATATGTGCCAGCACCCTTGATGGTGTTCGCCACCATCTCTTTGTGGTTGATTGAGACCGCGCCAGTGCCTTATCTCAATAGTGTAGAGAGAGGAGTGCAGGCCATGAATATTTTGTGAGTGTAAAATGGTTGGAGAGTCTCCAACACTTTGACACACGTATGAGTCTAAGAAGCAACATTTACGCTGAACTCTTCACGCATGTGGGGTGTGAGGACTTTTAGAGGAAAAAATTTCCTGAGCAAGGGGTTGCTCAAGAAATCCTAAGCACAGCCCCCTAAAAAAAATCCACAATCCTAAAAATCGTGAAAAAATATCCACCATGTAGTCCACGATGAGAGCTATCCACGGACATCAAGATCGTAGATTTTGGATGTATCCACAATGAGATATCGTGGATACAACATCGTGGATACAGGATGCATTATGAATAGTGTTTTGTCCACGATGTGAGGACTTTTTATTTATTGGTGTTTTAGAAGAATAATTGTATATATTTATTTTTTATTTAAATAAAATCTAAATAGTGAAAATCTTTGTTAATTAAGATTTTTTTTTTAATAATACTGTTCCATTCTCGTAAAAGAATTTGAAAATAATTTTTTTATGCATTAGATTTACGACTTGTAAATTTATTGCTCCGGCAGTGGGGCCGACGAGGTTACCAAAGGGGAAAAATGTCCTAGGCACGAGCCGCGTGCCTCATTCTTACAATAACAAAAAAACAAGTTCAACAATAGTCATATATTGTCGAACTCCTTTTTATTTCATCAAACTTGACCCAAATTTAACCCAAATCTAGGGATAATTAATGGACATTGACTTGGATACAATAATATTTAATTTATACATTTTTTAATCTCTAATTCTCTATTATTATTAATTAATGATATCGTTAAACTCTTTCTCATTTCGTAGAACTTGACCCAAACTTGATCCAAATTTGACCCAACTTGACCCAAACCTAGGGATAATGAATGGATATTGACTTGGATACAATAGTACTTAATTTATACATTTTTTTCAATCTCTAATTCCCTACAATTGTTAATTGATGATATCGTTGAACTCCTTCTCATTTCGTAGAACTTGACCTAAACTTGACCCAAATTTGACCAAACTTGACCCCTAGGGATAATGAATGAACATTGACTCGGATACAATAGTACTTAATTTATACAATTTTTTCACTATCTAATTCTCTGTTACTGTTAATTGATAGTATCGTTGAACTCGTTCTCATTTCGTAGAACTTGACCCAAATTTGACCCAACTTGACCCAAACCTAGGGGTAATGAATGGAAATTGACTTAGATACAATAGTACTTAATTTACTCATTTTTTTTCAATCTCTAATTCCCTATTATTGTTAATTGATGATATCGTTGAACTCATTCTCATTTCGTAGAACTTGACCCAAATTTGACCCAACTTGACCCAAACATAGGGGTAATGAATAGACATTGACTTGGATGCAATAGTACTTAATTTATACATTTTTTCAATCTTTAATTCCCTGTTAAGTTGACCCAAACCTAGGGATAATGTATGAACATTTAATGATTTGGATATAGTAGTCTAAGGTTTAAAAATTTATTTGCTACCATGTTGTAGGATTTCCCTACCATGTTATAGGAAAGAACTACTATGTTATAGGATTTTTCTACCATGTTATAGGATTTTCCACCATGTTATAGGATTTTTCTACCATGTTATAGGATTTTTCACCATGTTATAGGATTTTTCTACAATGTTATAAGATTTTTGTACCATATTATAGGATTTTCCACCATGTTATAGGATTTTTCTATCATGTTATAGGATTTTCCACCATGTTATAAGATTTTTCTCCCATGTTATAGGATT
>CM050451.1:11249429-11293464 GCA_027563935.2 Costus lasius | reverse complement strand
AGGCGGTATTGGAGCAACATTACCAATTGATAAATCCCTAACTTTAGATCGGATGAGAACTTACTCTGAACGAATGCTTTCATGCTCTGACACTGCTACTTATCATCATAGCTACTGGTCGTTATTGCCTTGCGCCTAGGCTTTCTTTATTTATAGGGCAAGGCAAAGACATATGGCTATTTCCGTTCCGAGCAGTTAACGGGTATGGGCTTCGGTAAGCATTCCTTGGGCTCGAGAAGGGGGCTATTTAGGCATTCAAAGACGAGTACGAGTTAGCAGGGCTGTCAACCTCCTTCAGATGAAAAGTAGCAGTAGGAGGGCATGTGTAAGCCGTTCTAAGATGGGCCTAGCGAGCCAAAAGGTCTCTGGGTTGACAGTTAACTGATTGCCCATTTTCAAAACCAAAACCACTAGGCATAGAATGCGCTCTTAGCCTTCTGACTTTCCTTCGTCTAGTAAGGTGAGATCCGACCCGAGGCAGGGCTCTTTCATAAGAACTCTATCTTATATAAAGAAGAATGAGAGCCGATTCAATAAGTTTAAGAGAGAGGTACGTGGCAACTAGTCTTTAGGTTAGGGAATGGCAAAAAGCTAGCCCTAAAAGCTAGGGTGGAGGGTGAGGAAGGATAGAAAGGTTGTTTCCTCCAGCAAGGGGGATGACTTCTTCCTTTCCCTTTGAAAAGCAAATAACAATTTCTTCTCAAGCAAGCTCTTAGAGTACTCGTAAAGACCTGAAAACGAATGATTATTGAGAAAGATCTTTCTAGACCTCGCCTCGATGTTGGAGCTAGGGCTGGCCTCTCCGGCCTACGGTGGGGTTAGGATGAGTGGATAAATCAACCAGATCTTTCTAGGCTTAAGCATTCAAACAAAGGAATAAGGCGCATTGAGCGAAGTAACCGCGGGTTTTGCTCTATCCTATGAAAGGAAGGGCCGGCCTGGGCCTTTCCAACCTGCCGTGTTTGCTTGTCTTAAGTAGTACTCCCAGTGTCAGGCAAATGGCACGGCATACCCTCACCAATGTGAATGAGCGGCGGACACCACCTGTCTCCGCTTCACAAAGAAGGAGAACCCATTCTTTGGATGAAGAGAGTGGCCGTACAAAAACTGAGCTCTAGCTAGAAAGAAAATCAGACTCCAACAAAAAAGAAACTCCTAACGCGCTCCGTCGCCTACGCTTGTTGGTTTGAACCTCCGTTTGCATGCTCCTATTAGTTGCGCGCAACAATTCGTAAACGTGGGAACTCGCGCGCAACTACGTTGAGTTCTTTCTTTTTTTGTTCTCGTATGAGCTCTATTATTGAAAGATGTTATTATTATCATAACAACGTGTATGTGCCTACGTAGATTAGCTGAACCGGCTACGATCAGTCCAAGCGTTATCCGGTCGACACTTTCTTTTCTATAAACGTAAAACGTAGAGTTTCAGAATGTGCAGGTCGTGTCAGTGAATGGGAATGCTATTTCAATACGTCCACATCCAGAATGCTCGGACCGGTCTAGCACTCAACATATTAGTAGTTTCTATAGCGGATTTGGGTTTGACGCCCGAACCCGAAGGTGCCAAATGCTTTCATTATCCGTTAGTTTCTCGTCACTAATCAGTTTCTAGTGATTCCACGTTCATAGTTCTTTCATTTTTCCGGTCCTTGCCCGCTCGCCGCTCTTGCTTTCGAGATTGAAAGAATTGTTGACCGTACCCGAGAGATTGAAACCACTCCTTGCCCGTCCACTTCCCCTTCTGGCTTGGACAATTCCCTATGATACTGATGGTCTTTCCGATTGTGTTGGTTTAGTTAACCCGTCTCCCATCTTCGGCTCTGTATAGCCTTTGTTCTGTTCCCGTTTCAGCGGCAGGATCTTCTCCTGATAAAGGGCTTGGCTCAAAATATGCCTCATTGGCTAGTCCCACATTGACTACCCGACCGGAGGAACTGGACCTAAGCGTAGGACAGAGAAGACAGGAAGAAGAAGGCAAAGCCAACCGAAGTACTCTTTGTTCTATGTCCCATCCTCTGACCTTCTGCGGAACTACCCATCCTTACGAAACCGTATCAAGAACCTCTTTACAGACAGGCAAATAGCGACCAACGACCAGGATGGATGATTTTTTCGGTAAACTATTAAACCGTTCCAAATAAAGATGAATGGAACTTATTGGTTTCGTAGCCCTTGTCCCTCCGTAGTGTCTCCTTTTCTCTCATGGAGAGTCCCGAACATCGCCCTCGCTGTGGACTATTTATTGGTCTGTTCAGAACGGGATATGCGCTTACCCTTCCCTAGCGTCTGTCGGAAGGAAAATATCCCAGCCCACGTACAGGCAGAGAATGGCGATCCCTACAAATACCGCTCCGTGGGTTCATTGTTTTGCTTAAGTATCTGACGCTCTGCCTTCCACCGGTACTCGGTTTCTGCAAGGTACGTCCTGACGGCTAAGTACGGAATCGCTTTAAGGGGAAGTCGTGTGATCCACTCATTCCTAACCCTGCAGCCTACAAACCACGACAATAATACCAATTCAAGACCGTTTCGCTTCGCAAAGCTGCGCTCCACTGTACTTCCAGCGTTATTCCGTTTTGACGTTTAGTCTTATTCATGCTTCACCTCATTCTATTTCAGAACGCCCTAACGGTAGCAGTGAAAACTGCACCCCCGAAGGAGTCCTTCGCTTCGATCGGCCTAATACATTCGTCTTTCGTCAATCGTCTTCGGTCGAGCTGCTGCCTTATTTACTTTACCCAGCCGCTTTGCAATTCAACTTGGCTATTGTCAGAGTCAGGTTGGTAACCCAAATACTGACTTAGCCCGAAGCGGTAATACGGTTGATGCAGCGAGGGCGATGACACGGATGTTGATACTGGCTCAGGCCCCGTCTTGGGCAAAGCAGTACACTGGTCCCATGAGCACGTCAGATGCTGGAGTCAGTCGATGGTGTCAACCAGCCCGTTTTGGTCTTTCGGTAGATAGAAGCCTGCCTTGGACCAGCGAGATGCTTCCCGATGAGGAGAAGCATGAATAAGACTAAGACGCAACTCTTTACCGCGTAGTGGGCTCACTAATCTTGTTCTGATCAAGGACTTGAAACCGCTTATTCGCTCTGCACACGAACGAGACTAAATGGGGCGCTACACCGGTCACCAGGGCATCAGTTGTCCAAGCTCTCACGCTTATGGAATGTCCTGGCCATACTGCTCTATGGGGAAGGCCACAACGCAGGGACGCGGCAAGATCGCAACTACCCGGCTACACTCACTCCTATCGGGTCACTATCCTACGGCTGGAAACACAATTGGAAACGACCTCCGTCATCACATGCATTGAGCAGGGTAGGGATCAGCAACACAGACCAAGGGCACCGCGCCTCGGCATGACTCTCACAGCACCGGCTGCTTACAGGCAAGGAGTACTATATGAATGACTATCTTTATCGGGTTCGTGGAATTCCTATTTCATCAAACTGATATCTTTTCTCTTTCTTTATTAAAAAGGAGCTATGCCGGTACTGATGCTACCACTGGTGCTTTCCCTCCTCCACTACTGGAGGTACCCCGGATAAGCTACTGAAGCCACTACTCCACAACGCATAATTCAGATACGAGTGCTAAAGCATCTGCCGCTAGCTCTATTAATGATGCTATAGGTTACGGATCTAGTACGATATGCCGCTACCCATGCCTTTAGCAGCCCGTCGCATCTGGTGCTTGTTGTGCTGGTCGGAACAGGCTCGGTTTAGGTGCTGATATCGGAACTGGGTCTTTATCTGATGCATCTCTATATGCCTAGTCTATATGCCTAGATTTTAGTGGGCTCTGCCTTTGTCTCTACCTATCCGGGACTGGAACTAAAGCTTTATGGGTCAACTTAATCACGTATATGATATGCTGCTTCACCCGCACCTGATTCTTACGTGAAGGTATGTCATGCTGCTAATGTTGGTTCCCTTTCTCGGGTACGACACATAGCATTGATATAGAATGTCTAATTGAATACTAGAATCCATGAATCCTGCCCCACTGTGCTGTGGGAATTTTTGGAAGTCTTGTTTTCAAATGAACGTTCCTTTCTCTTATCTCTTAAGAAAGTGATCAGCTCACAGTTTTTTATACTGTTCCAAGATATCTCTTATTCGCAAAGATTTAGCTCCACTCATTGGTCGAATCCCAGGTTTCGAATCCAGCAGCAGGTAAGAGCTTGTCCTAAAAAGCTTTAGCGCTTATTCCTTTTTTTATATACGTAAGTGATGAAATCATCGATTCCTATGAGTAAAGTAAATAGCAGCGGACGCAGGGGAATTGTTTCGTTTCGGAGCCCAAGTAAAATGCTGAATTTTCCGGGTATTGATTATTGATTCTATGGCAAATTCCTTGCTGGTGGATCGCCTCTGGATGGCCTGGTCCTTCTTCTTTCAAGCCTTTCGTCTGCACGTCTAGGTTAGGCCGATTGAAACTGATTCAACAACAGCAAGAACAGCTGCTCACTCGGGGGTGATTGAACTGGGTCAATGAACTCTCTTCTCTTCACCCCTTTTGACCTTTACTTTAAGGTGGGAGACACCTCTGATTTAGCCGCCTGCTCTACTACCTCTATTCCCCCCCTCGGGCTTGAACTACGGCCTCTATTTCCATTTCAGTGAATTTATGATTCAATCAATTTCAATAGCAGCGGAGGCGTGAACAAAGCAGACAATAGCTCCTATAGCAGGGATATTTGATTCCGAATCCAAGAATGCCGAATCAACAAGCGTAGGCTCGAAAGCCGGAGCGCGTTAGCACGCTCTCCGTTTTCTTGCTGGTTCAAGCCAAGCTATCAAGCAGGACGGTTCATCGATATCTCGAAGTCACTTCCAACTAGGAGGTAGCCCAACTGTATTCATCTATGAAACGAGAAATCACTGCTTATTCAAGAATAGAAAAGAGAAAACGCTACTGGGTATTCATCCCCACGGAGCGGTTCAACGGATCCATGTCATTGAACCCCTAAATAAAGAAGTCACTTCGCGAGGCAAGCCTTGGGGCTTAAATCAGAGTTCTTTCTACGATTCCGAACCAACAAGCGTAGGCTCGAAAGCCGGAGCGCGTTAGCACGCTCTCCGTTTTCTTGCTGGGATAAGGAGAAGGTGAATAGGGATGTTTGCTAATATCAAATGAAAGAGATGTCGCGTCTCCCGCTGTTGGTGCTTTAGGTTTAGTACGGACAATTGGAAATGGCGTACCCTAGGAAGTTTCATTTCTCTGGAGTTGAGTGATCTTTCTCTTTTTACGATTCCTGTTAGCGAATCTGCTGCTGGAAGGTTTGAAGGCGTAACCGCAGTGAACGTTCCTCTCTCTTATATTATAATAGACGGCGAATTTCTCTTTCAAAAGCAAAGAATGACGTAGCCCACGGAGCGGTAGACTAGAAGGAAGAGTTTCGGGCTTAAGGCATAGTAGTGCGGCTACCTTTGCTATGTCATCCGATGCTGTTCACAAAGCAGCGGCTTAGGCGTCGCCACGGATAGGGCATCAAGGTTGAAATCCTTCAGAGTCCAGTTAACCACTCAACTCATTGGCTTTCAGCAGGACGAAGAACCGACATTTCGAGTATGGAATTAGAGCTCGGATGAAAGAAAATAGTATGGTTTGATAGAACCAGGGGCAGGTTCATTAGTAGAGTTTGCGACAACTCCACATCTGATATCGGCCTCCACTGCACACTCGTTGACATAAAGCTACGTCGGTCGCTAGCTAGGCAAGCTCTACACGTGCCCTGACGCTAACTAACGCTACGTGCTACATATAGCTGAGTAAACTCCTGATCTGATAGTAGAGCATGTAAACATCAACCTACAGATTACGCAATAGCGCGAGCCCCGCCTCTGGTGGAACCGCCTGATTGGGCAACACTTCCCGATTCCAGAAGGCCTAAGCCGAGTATGGTTTTTCAAAAACGGGATGGGTCTTCCTTTTGCTAGTATTATGAGAGACTTTCTCCATAGCCGCAGAGCTTGACAGATAGTTCGTACGATAAAGAGCTAAACGTACTATATGAATGAGCTATCCGACCATTGGTGACGATCTCTTATATCGGATTATCGAAACTTTCCTATATGAGCAAATCGATCTGACGAGTGGATTACATCATAAGTAATCTAGGATCATCCCTATATGATTTTGATGCTAGTTGACGAGCTTTACGAATCCGAGCTCTTGTATTGTAAAAAACGCTTCCTAACAACGTCAGGAATAGCGCGACGGAAAGCTCCTATAGTCTCCAATCCAAGGTAGTGTACTTGCTTACTCTTTCTTTATAGTATGGGGCGTCTTACTATAAATAGGAAGGTTATCCATTTTCTGACTCTTTCTACTTAAGATTATAGTAGGGGGCAAGAAAACCTTTTTAACAAGCTTCCGGCAGCTAAGCAGCTAATAGGAGAACCTTTCATATTCATCTCTGTCACTTTAAAAAAAAAAAAAGGCTTAGGCCTGAAGCGAATCGAAATTTGTTCTTTAGGGCTGCGGATCGTGCCTTTATTGCAGCTCCCATTCCTCGAACATCAGATCCGGCACCTTCCTCTCCAAAAAAAAGAGCCATTCGCGGTACAAAATTTTGGCTTGCCTTGCTCGGTCTTTTTCCACATCTGCTTCCTCCATATTCATTGCACTCACTGAACAAAAATCATCTTTAACCTTATCCATCTCAGTCGCCCTTGTGGCTCCGAACCTTGCTTTACTACCTGGTAGTCGATAAAAAAAAGAACTGAATCCGGTCTGGAATCGATCCCCTTCGAGGTGGAAAATAGCCCTCCCGCTTTGGTCACATAGGGGCAGATATCTTGCTAAGTTGCCAGTTCTATCAAATTCGTTCTCATCCACCTCAGTCACTGAAGACCTTGCCAAGCTTGTTCTCAGAGGGATGCTTTATTAAAGAAATTCTGAGTTCTTAGCCGCACTCTCCTTTCTTTAGGAAGACTAGTGAAAGAATTTCTCGCCTGTCGCCCGGTGAGGGTGGGACCTGATATCTTAGCTGCAGCTTCCTACGCACCTTCGTTTGCTAATAGCAATTCAACCCCTGCGCCTTTCGCTGAGCCGGATGCTGATATGCCGACATTTGCTACATACTTACGTACTTCTGCCAGACTTCACTAAAGCTACCTTACTTCCGAGTCGCCAAACAGAAAGTCCCACTAGCTTAAATAAGTTCCTATGAAAAAAAATCCCTTTTTCCCGGCTAAGCGTAAATAGAGTTCAGAGTCGACAACTTCGGTTACGCCTTTTCCTATTGCCCTTCCGACAACAGCTGAAATAGCTACGGTTATTTATTCCGATTCGACTCTATATACGTTCTTCCGATTTTTTAACCATAGCTAATGGCTCACTTCACTCTCTTCCCTTCTACCTTTTTTCTTTTCCCTCGCTTCCTGCTTCCCCATTCATTGGGGAACTGAAATTCAATCTAGCTAGGCCTATTTGAACTAATAATCATCTCTGCCCCATCACCTACAAAAGGATCAGTTACGGGAGTGCTGCGCTTCTTAAGGTCCTCCGCGTCGGAGCGACCCCGCCGGGGCGATCCATCCAGTCACCCGGAGAATATTTCTTTTCTTTGCTGATTCCTCTCAATGAAATTTGCCATGTTGCACTAAGTTACTTACGGATGTATGCATGCAGTCCGGGAACACTTTGGGGTGAACACCCATCCGAACAAGTAGGGTCAATAGTTCAGCATTTAGGCCTAACATTTAGCAAAAAACGAATCTTTAACCCAACAAGTGCTCTCCGAACCAAGCTAGATAGTCTCCTATCACTAGGCTCACCAACCAACCTGGACTTTGATTCTTTCTTATTATTCTGACCGGATATATAAACTATAAGGATGATTGTTTCCAGCCATGAGTTCCCATATTACATATGGCGCTCTTGGGTGGGGTGGGCCTCGCCAGGTCTGATCGTGCCCGTCGTACCACGTGGTTGGTGCACTAGGCTGATCGAGACTCTACTTTTAGGATCTGGCACCTGCGCCCGACTCGGTCTGCCAGTGAATTTTGGCTCTACATCCGGTCGTGCGTGGTATGTTCGCGATTCGTACAAATGGAACGCATCGCGTACGTTAACCTTCCTTTATTGGGCTGGGCCATTCCATCAAAGATTTGAGAAGGGGCCCAATCTCGTATTTGATGGTCGGCGTGGCAATAGGCTGAGCTTCGTAGACGGGTTTCCCAGCCGTTGCAAAGACTTCGCGAGAACGGTCAGGAGCGGCGCGGGGATGCGATTCGCCAAGCTGGGGCAAACAAAGCCGTCCGGCCCTACCGGATTAGGAATGCGAAGGCCTTTCCTTCGAAAGGAGACCCGGGAAAGAAAGAGCTATGCTATTGACCGACCCTTTCGTAGTTACTTCGAATCAATAGGCCTCTCTCTCATTTTTCATGAGGCGGGCAAAATCGAGAATGAAATGCAGAAGGGTACGTTCCTCTCTCTTATATAAAGGGCTGCTCGCCCTACTTAAGTACCGCTCCGTGGGGGCTTTCGGGGCTTACACCCCAGTAGCGCCCTTCTCATCTAAGCCCTTTGAAGCGCCAGTAGTTGTAGCTGTGGCCACACCAACCCTTTCGTTCAACTCGCTCCGGGTTCCGATCTATATGACCTCCGGGCGGTACAAAGTACACCTCTTCCGTAGAGGCAGGTAGTAAGCTAACCTTGTTGAGTCGGGGGAGCCGAGCCCTCAACTGGAAAAATCTCCGTGCGTGGCGTGAGTTGGAATCCTAGAAAAGATCTCATGAGACCCGCAAAAGCTCCACTATTACTACGAAGCCCTGGCACCTTCGTTAGACGGAGAGTAAGCGACTGATATTAGCGCCGGACCGTCGAGTCGAATTTCTCGTGTCATGTGCAACGTCCATCAATGATGGTTCATTAATGTCCATTGATTTAGACTCCTTCCCCCTTCCCTAATACGAAAAAGATCGAGAGGGGCCCGAACCAACGGAAAGAGATTCGACTCACTCTCGTATGGCTCGCCCTCGAGCCCTGGGCGGGTCGGCCGGGTCTTTCCCTGTTGTTCTGTTCCCGCCACGAGAAAGACGCACGAAAGAGGTATGCCCAGCGCGTGGAGGATCCGTTGAGAGTGTCCGTTGTCTCGGTAGGGAACAGTACTGTCTTGAAAAAAAAAAGGTCAGTGCTACGGTCCGCCAATATTGACCGGGGACGAGCCCCGACTTCCATAGGTCCTTGGTTCGACCTCCCGTAGCGGTCCTTGCTTTTCTTTAAGAAAGCTCCGCGGGGCCAATTTCTCGTACTTGCTCAGTGTGCCCCCCTTTCGTCGAGTGCCCCGCCCGGTTCACTGGGCTGTTGGCCTACCAAGCACTTGCCCGCAGCTCCTGCCGCCCGCCAAGCGGGCTGAGCGCTCGTTATCCTTACTGTTCTCTCTGCTGGGCCCCCTCCAATTGCTCTAGCCATAAGCTATGTCCAGCTCGCACCGCCCTGCGAGGCCAGAGTGAGCTCAGCGGTCAGCTGGGGGTCTTTCGCTTTTGCCGGATCTATAGAGATATTACGAGTCCTCCGTCCCAGATTCCCTCGCCGCGGCCATCTGGTTCACCGGTACTCACCAAAAAGTCTCATGCTTAAGTTACTGTGACTGATATATCTCGGACCACGAAGACCCCGGTCGTGCTTCTGGTTTCCATTCCCATCATCATATTGAAGGAAACTCCTCGTGCTCTGCCATAAGAACTTGGAGTCCGTATCATGGTGAAGCCCACGGAGCGGTAACGCTGTGATTCTTGCTCAAAAAACTGACCGAACGCGTTCGAGTTATTGGCTCGTCCGACCCGGCAGCATTCATGAGTCGCTCGTTCAACTGTCCCTCGGAGACACGGTCGAGAAGTGCCATGCATGGTCGCCCCCCGTCCTTTCTTTCTCTCGGTCCCACCCGGGCCCCTCTGGGGTAATAAAGAAATGGATCAAAAAAGGGGACTTCTGCTACGGGCTATGCCACCCATTACTTATGAGGGAAGTAGCATCCGTCCCCATCGCAAGCACCTACAATGTCATGATCACATTGGTTTACCCTTTTTTTGGTAGTTCAACGGACGGTCGCCCCTCCAACAAGAAAAGGTAGAAATATGGAAACTTCTCTGCCATTTGGATCGGAGAATTTATGGAGGAAATCGGGTTTTAAATTTCCAGAAACCGCACGATTATATAGCCAAAGGGAATACGCCGCGCCTAAAATCATCCCAAGCGCTGCTAATGTGGCTACTAAGCTATTTCTTTGGAAAGCTCCTACTGAGATTGGAAATTCCCCGATAAAGCTGCTAGTGCCAGGTGAACTCATATTGGCCAAAGTGGAAGAGAAGGAAATGGTAGGGAGATTCGGCATGGTGCTCACTGAACCTCCATAATATCTAGCAAGTCGAGTCTTATGTCGGTCATATAGAACACCAACACATAGAAAAAGGGCTGGAGGAACCAGTCCATGACTTGACATCGGTGGAATGCTACCTCCAATTCCCTGTATGTTCGATAGAGCCAAATATTCCCCCGGAGTACGCCGATTACCCCCCGAACCGTACAAGATGGTTACCACCTATCATACGGCTTTCTAACTCCACTTCTTTTTCTGGTCGTTCCGCGTTTTCTGTATGGGCGGATCGATGGTAGTATCAGAGATCTCTAACCCCCGAAATTTTTGACAACACGGTTCCTGCTTCCGTTTTGAGTTGCGCATCTTTCCTCCCCGGGGCATACTCAAGTCTCACATCGTAGACCCCCACCCCCAACTCTATCTTCCTTATCAGTGAACCGGAACATGGTGCATAGGTACTCTTCGATGCTGCGAGGACGAGACGACGTGACATACTACGATCACGTACAGAAGGTTCTGCCCTTCGGGCTCGGCAATATGGAACCTCTCAGCTGCTCCCTTTATGGGGTCCTCTCGGGATAGGTAGGCCCATCCCCCTCCCCCCGCCTCAGACATAAAGGCTGTAGTTCCCCACGGCTGACAAAGAGAGGAGTTTAGGCCGTCAAAAGGCACCGGCCCCCACTGGGATTTGCTTTCCTTATCTACGCGCGCACTGCGTCAGCACTGGCGAAAAAGAGGTCGGCTTTACAGAATAGGGCGGTGGGTGTCCATATTTTGGCCGAGTTCCCCGTAGCGTAGGCCCCTATGTTACGCGGCCCGTAATATTTTGTTACGTTCACATCTTCTTCTTCTCTCCAAGGTTCCACACGAGCTCCCGTTCTGCGGCGTGGGTGGCAGGACCGCTAGGGGATTGGCTCCGGGTGTAGGTAGGGTCAGAATCCGCAGGGGTCATGCAAAATACATAGGCCCCTTCTGCCGAGTTGATTAGAAGGCGCTTTCCGTTCTACGGTCCCTCGGAGCGAAGGGTTAGGCAGGTAGTACGGGCCCTCTGACTTCCAGCTATGTGCTGTGTGCGACTCCCGCGAAGCGAATGAAGGGAAGCTCGAAGAGCTTTCTCCGCCAGCGGCTTATGTAGTGGTCGGCATTCCTACGTGCTCCGACTTCTCCCCCACTGGAGATGAGATGACGAGTAACCTTTGGAAACTGTCGTGACGCTTTGGTGACGAAGGTCACCGGGGGTGACGGTTTATGGATGGATTCCGTGGGGCTGCCTCCCTCCAACTCAATCAATATCAACAACATGTCGTGACCATGCATGATTAGAAGCGGCAAGCAACAAGCTCTACTTGAACATAAGAAAGTTATTTAATAATAAAGCGTTAGCGCTTGGAGTTATACTATACAAGACTATAACTAACCCTTACTACACTATAGGCTAGGGGGCTAGGCAACTTCTAGCTTTCTATAGTGAGTGGCCGCTTGGGTCGTTTGTATTGTACTGAATTGAACACATATCAAACAAAGGCGATCAAATCAATCAGTAGTTGCCCCGGCCTGGGAAAAAGCAGCGAACTCTAGAAGCGTTGGGGCTTTTTTTTTTTACCTTTGGACACGAACACTATTCCGTTATCAGCTGAAACCCGCCTTAGAGATTGAACGTCGACTTAATCTTATCAATTATAAGAGAAAGGAACGTTCTAAGACAGCGCTGATATAGCTTGTAGTGAACAGCCCCCCGAAAGCAGCCTTTGCTTTGGTACTTAAGTTAAGTTAAGTTAAGTTAAGTAGTTAAGGCTCAGAGCCCCTGTGCAACTATGATAGAGAACCGTCTGCTTGTTGCCAAACCAACCGGCCCTTTCTTTTGAATCGCCCTTTTGAAGAGTAGGGGGCGAGCCTTAACTCATAGGCCCGGAAAAAGGCCTTTTTTTTTTCATGGTCGCGACTGTAGTGTAGTAGGTCGGGGGAAGCTACCGGCTTCTACGACAGCTCCGCTTCCTCGTCTTGCTTTCTACTTTGCTTGTTAGAGTCCTTTTCGCTAGGTCCAAAAGCTTTCGTCAAAGCGAAAGATCTGATCCAAACGGAAATCCCCGCATATTGAGCGCTGCTGATATGTGGCTACTAGGCGCGATCATCTCATGCCAACAATTTTGGTTATATGGCCCGTCATATAAAGATAGAATAGATATGGATAGACAGACATTCCATTGATTCACGAAATGGCTCGTCGATCCATATTCATCATTCTTCTGGTCTCTCTCCGCCCCCCGCCCCGAAACTGACCCACGGCACAGCGCCCATTCGCTTCGCGCGCGGGAAGGCAACGAAGTTCAGTTCAAGAGACCGCAGCGGAGTGGGAGCAGCCGCGACACTTCCTTACCGCTCCGTGGGCTGGATCTCGCTGGTGCCACCTAAACGGTAGGTAGGCGGCGGATGTGTGACGTTTGGAGTTGTCGCAAACTCTACTAATGAACCTGTCCCCAATATCAGAATGAGTGATCCCTTCCCCTGCAGATCATGGCCTTACCACTCGGTCCCCGATGGCCAGCGGGGGATTCGGTATAGCAGCTCACGTTCGTTTGCGCTGGACTGGACACGTGTTAGCTGTAGGAAGTATGGTTACGAAAGTGACTTCGGTTCGCCAGTTCAGGCTCAACTCCTCGCTTTACGTTAGCGGACCTACAGGTCGGGCCGGGGCGGAGCGCTCTTTCTTTCTGTGTGGGACGATGCCGGGGAATGCGTCGAGGCGGCGAAGAAGAACAACACAACTACATTTTCTTTTTCCCTCCATGAGATGAGCCCAGTGCATTGGACCGATGGATAAGAGAACTGAGCTGGCCAAAAAAGCGCTTGGGCGCTCTACATACGATGTAGACTCCATCATATACATATCGATTTCTTTCTGATGGATCCAGAATAGATAGATGTCTCATCAATAGATATCAATAGGGGATTTCCCCTTTTTCTTGTCCCTCTTTCTTCTCTATCCATTCCTACTCTTTCGATCTATCAGAACAGATCAGGCCATCTATCAATCGATTTTCAAATCACGTTCATCTCGCTTTTCGTTCATTTCCGCCACGCGCCGCCACAATAAGAAAGAAGCAAGCGAAAGAGCTAGAAGCGCTCGCTTCGCCGCGCCCAACAATGATTATTCACGGGAAAGCCAACAGAAAGATTCGATGAGGACTTCGTAGAGCCGGTGCTGCTGCTGTCTGCGCGTAGGGCCCGTCCCCCACTCCCGTCCCGGGGCGCTAAGGGGTTTCGTTTTTGGAACAGACGGCAGTGTTTTGCTGACGCCTCGAATCGTTTGTTGCGACATGCTACATTTTCTCCCCTATTGCTAGTAGGTTGATGGGTCGCACGCCCGGCACACATGTTTTGGCCTTGCTTGTGTGTCCATAACTAAAAATAGGTGACCTAACGGCCGCCGCCCGACTAGACATACCAATAGTCACCAGATTCATATGGGCTACTGGGGAGTAGGCAATGATCTTCTTAAGATCGATCTGTCTTGAAGTGGTCGAGGGAGTATATATTATAGCAATCGCGCTTGGAGTATAAATGAAAGGAGTGGAACGAAGTGTCGCTTCGGGAAACATTGGTATTGAAAATCTTAAAAACCCGTGGGTTCCCAATTTTGAAGGAATTCCTGCCAAGATGACGGATCCAGCCGTAGGTGCCTCTACATGGGCTTCGGGTAACCAAATATGAACTGGTACCATAGGCACTTTGACGGCGAAAGAGGCGAAAGAAGCAATCCATAGAAAGATTTGGCGCCGCTCACTAAATTCTGTGGTTAATAAGATTTGTGAATCGGTGGTTCCTGTTTGGAGAAGAATCAACGGAATAGCTAATAGCATAAAAACTGATCCAAGTGAAGTATATAGGAAAAACTGATATGCTGCCTTGATCTTTCTTTGTCTCGAACCCCATACCCCTATAATAATGGTAGAGTCAGGGGTGGCCCCAAAGCGGAATTGACCGGTGGTGGTTGGTCGAAGCTCCAGTGGGTAGCCACTCCCTTCTCAGGGAACCGTACGTGAGACTTCCGCATCATACGGCTCCGTCCCGAGCTTCCGTCGTCGGCCCTTGTCATTAGACCACTATGCAATGCTTGTCTTTTCCGCCTTGACTCTCGAATCTTTTGCTTCTCGGGTGATGGCGAACAATGCAGCTTGCGTAGCGGGAGATGCCCGCCGGCCCGGCCTGCTTCCCGCCCGAAAGAACCGCTCACTAGCTAGCCGGACTAGTGGTAGGGGGCCCGACCGTCAAAAACCCTGCCTTTCGAACCCGCCCGTCTTCCAAATCAAGAAGAAAAATGGCTCGTTGGGAAGAAAGATTGAGTGCGGCCTGTAGAGCACATGTCACGCACAGTCGGGTTGCTCACGCAGCGGATCTCTCGATAGATAGAGAGATCTGTGAAAGTCATTGCCTTATGGTCGCCCCCCGACTGACGGCCTTTACGCAACTACGACTACTGTGATGTGAGCGGTTCAATTGTTTGATCTTTCCGGCCTCCACTTGTACGGAGATGCATGCATAAAGGGACCCGCCCCTTTTTTGATCTTCATCTTTAGGACAAGACCCTACCCTATTCTCGAACCCTCTGCCGAGCTCTACCCTGCCCGCATCTCTTTTGAAGGGGGCCAAAGAAATGTCTCCACCTGCTGCCAACAGTCTTTCTTCGGAATTCTACTGAACGGGTCGATCCTCCCCTCCGTTTGTTTTAGCAACTTATCCTAAGGTCTCCTCGCCAAGAGCTCCCCGGCGACGACAGAGGAACCAACCTGCCTGCTGTGGCGGGGCGGCTTTTTTGTTTAACAATAAGACCTGGACGATTATCCCTACCCTCGGTAGCTTACGAGTTTACGTCCATCCCTGGTCGGGTACAGTTTCCTTTCTTTTTCTCCCTTGTAGCCGTTACCCGAATTCGCGCAAGTGTGTCCACACCCCCCTGACTTGACGAGGAATCCATTCTCGCGAACAAACACACCCCCTACACACACCTAGGAGCACCCCTTCCTGCATATCCATACAAGACCCGAGTAGGCGGGTCGAGGTCCTACGAGGTACCCACTACTCGGAGTACCCTCCCACCAAAAAAAGATGTGTGGTTCGGTGGTTCGACCAGAAATGCTATGCTTACGCACAAGACTACCCCTCTTCCCGAAAGCTTCGCGGGGACCTTTACTACTTTACTTTACGACGACGGAGGACCGCCCATAGGGGGTTTACTGCACAAGGCCCCTGCAGAGGAAAAGCTTTAGCCCAGCGAATATCAGATGCTCAGCTCCGCACAACATAGGGATTGGCACGCTTTCGGGAAGAACATAGAATAGTAGAGGATCCAGCATGCAGGACACGGCGATCATTAGAAATTCACGAATTAGAGATGCTGTAATATACTCTTTCCCATAACTTCTCATACCAGACCAACCCACTGAAATGCAAATAGGGATAAGAAATGTGGTCAATATCACGAAGAATAATGAAAGACCGTCTATACCCATATAAAAATGGATGTTTTCATAAGGAAGCCATCGAAGGCTTTCCACAAATTGAGATTTGGCCGTAGAAGGATCGAATTGTATCCGAGGAACAGGGGGATACAAAAAAGTAATAAGAGAAGCGCACAGACCAATCAATCGTATCGGTCGTATTCTTGAATTTGGAATGAAAAGAGGAGTAATGCTTCCTAGCACGGGACACGGAATAGGACCACTTAGATCGGAATAGCATTCAAAGAAATGTGATAACATAGAGTAGAATCGAACATTGAAAAGATTAGTTGACAACAGTCAAAAGATGGGGCGCCGAATTACAATACGTTAGGGGTCTTTCTGTGCAAGTCAGCTGAACACCGTGATTGATGAGTGGGTAGGTGGGTTAGGTGCACCTCTCGCCCAGTGGGAAGTAATGAGGCAAGTCCCCCCTGAATGAAGAAGTAGTGGGGCCCCTTCCCGCCCACGTATGCGCCTTTATTTAGATTAACAATAAAATACTTGACTTAATGACTTGACTTAAGACGGAGAATCTTTCTAAAGAATCTATCTGGCTTCGTCGATTTCAATCCCCTTGCCTTTTTTCAGGTAGCTTTGTTACGCCTATTCAGCTAGGTGGGGCATTGGTCATAGCCGAAGTCGAAGGGAAAAAATAAAGGGCTTTAGAAAGATTCTCCGGAGATGGCCGGTAAGAGAGAGGAACGTTCAGTTTTCTACGAACGTAGTTGCAATTAACTTCGATATGTTTGGCCGGAAACTCTTGCATGAAACACCGGATTTGACGCAATCGGAATGGCGCGAAAAAAAATGGCGTTGGGGTCCCTGCGATCAGAAAGTCACCAACGGAGCTATACAATCTATCCAGTAGTGTGTGCCATGGCACGGTACTCCGCTTCGGCACTGGAATGAGCAACTTTTTCTTGCTTTTTGCTCTTCCAAGATAGCCCCAAAAAATACATCAGCCTGTAGTTGAGCACCTATCTGAAGGATCTCCGGCCCAATCGGCATCAGTAGTAGCACGCAACTCTAAAGAGGACGATGACGGAAAAAACGACGGCTCGAGAAAACTCAAATGGTTCTAAGAATCCGATGAACTGCTGCAAGGTGAACTGACCGGGGGCAGCCATGAAAGGCTGACTTTCTTAGGAACAGCCAAGGCAATATCTGGGCGGCGAGAGATCGTCAGATAAACCAAAGTCGGATCAGATAATGGTGAGCCATCAGTCGGACGGAGTTGAACGTTAAGCTCCAAGGTAGTGTACTTGTCTTCTCATCATTGAGTTGAGCTCGAGTGATCAAGTCATGACCGCTCCGTGGGTTGATCTGAGATACCAAATATCCACGAGGAGAATGTGCGACCTCCAAGCCAAGAAGGTGACCTTCATTAATTATTTGCTATAAAGGATTAACGAACGAATGAAAGTCTTATATATATTCTAATTATATATAATATATACTGTCAACTGTTAATACAACCGATCTTCCGCTAAAACTTTCATTAACACGAACAACCGATCTTCCGCTATCGCAACCGATTCTCCGGTGCCTATTGATGAGGAGTGATAGAGGTGTTCTCACCGAGCGAAGGCCTAGTGTTAAGCATAGTTTCTTGAATGTTGTTGTGCTTTTTAAAATAAAGCAGAAGCTCTGTTTAACTAGCGCCTTACTTGCCAAACAACTTCCACTTCCGAACTGACTACTCTTCCTCCCACGGAGCGGTATACATCTCCTGATCTGGAACAACAGAGGAATAGGAAAGAACCCCTAAATCAGTAGGTTGAGTTATCCAATCCCATTCCATTTCTATTGTTGCTATTCAAGAGCCGATGATTGACTCCTCTGAAATTGCTGCTGTTTCACATCGTCTGGGGATGCAAAATGACATCACTAATGGTTCTTAAGTTGCAAAGATTTGGATTCTCTGGATTCACTCCTAACGCGTTCCGTAATTCACTAACGCGCCCTTCTATGTTCAAGTTCTTTCGCCTACGTGGGTCCGAAGGAGGTGCATGAACAGTTTATTACATGTTCACTAGGGAACTCTGATTCTCCAGATGCATACCTTACATTAGTATATGCCAAGTGCGATTACTTGCTTCGACGCTCTCTGTGGCAGCATCTATATTCTTTTTCTACATCAACCACTATTCTCTGGCTCATAGGTGGAGACTGAAACTCAGTGCTCTTCTCTGATGAAAGACTTGGAATATATACCGCTCCGTGGGCAGAATGCCATGCAGGATTTGCATTTTTTCATAAACAATTGCTCGTGCAATGGGCAGGAAGGAGGATCATGTAAATGGGCAAGACTGGCTTAGATAACTAGCTTTTTACTAAGACTAACTTCCTCAACTACAAGTCGCTCTGCTTTCTGACTCGCCGAAGAAACTCGCCTCTATTAGCTACATCTAGTAAGAATTGTAGCTCGCACGCGGAATTTCACTCGCTTGCTTTCAAGAGTAGAAAAAGTAGAAGCCCGAAAGAGGGTACACAAGGAAAAGGACAGGCTTACTACTATCGGAACTGGTTGGGCTAGGTCCACTTACTTTTGAACGTTCCTCTCTCTTATACCAATCCATTGCTTTCCGTCAGTGAATGAATGTGAATCTTCCTTTCTTCTTATTTCTTTTAGAATGAGCCAGCGAGTCTGTCCGGTGTAGGACCTTCTCCCGTAGCGTGTAAGTACGCGGTTTAGCCTTTTTGATCCAACAAGCTCCGGCAACTCCGCGCGTTAGCGATATTGACAAGCGAAGGCGAAAGAACTTGAACAACAAAAGTGATAGGGCGCGTTAGTTCGTTTTACGGAGCGCGCAACAAGTAGTACTTTAAGAGTTTCGGAGCTTGCAAGTCCAATTTGCGCGTTAGGAGTTTCTTTTTTGTTGGGTCCTCGTTTATTTGTTTCCAAAACTCCCTTCTCCTACCCGAAGCGGATTCGTGGGTATGAAAATGTGGATTCATATGCAGTATCCGCAGATTCAGATGAGGATTTAGCTTCTTCGGGAGATTCTGGAACAACGGATGATTATTCTTTTGATGGCGGATGAAAGAGCGGGCCATTCTATATTCTTTCTATAGTAGAATTGAGAAGCGCATGCGTCTTTTTCTGCGCCGGTTTCCAGTCCAGTGACTGCAGATAGTTATACTTTCTCTCCTTTGGTTCTAGGCCCCCAACTGGAGCTATTGCTTGTCGGCTTCGGGATAAGCGTGACGGTCGAGCGAAGTGCTCCCTTGCTTCCCTTGACTTGACGGAGGGATTCTTTCCAACCTAACAACCGACAACCGATACGACGGAAGCGATGGGGAGATTTGCGGGTCTTTCTACACGCAACGGAAGCATTTTAAGAAAACTTCATTGTCATGTGAGCGGCGGGTAAACTCACAAGTCATTCTCTAGGCTCCTTCATGCTGCGGAGCATCAACAAAAGAAAGAAACCTTCGGCTGATGAGCGACCGGTGATACAATTGGCGACACAATGGGAGAAACCCGTGGGGAATGTTGGCCATACAATAAGCCATCTTCAGCAGTAATGAATTCTTCAGCCGCAGGTTTCTTTCTTTTGCTCTTGGGGATCGAAGTCAGATGCCATTCCCGAGAATGCCACAGGTCTCTCTTTTTCCTTCTCATTCTGATTCGGCAATGGATCCTTTTCTATTTTCGACCCTTCAGGAGAGTAGTCTAATTCTTCATTAGCAATCTTCTCTTGAATAATATCAAGCAGTGTTCCACAATAGCCCGTGCCGTGACCCATCCTCCTGTGACACTGACAGTAGCGGGAATTGTTTTCATCACCTGGAAAAGGTTTATAATCGGAGTCAGGCAACTCGAGAGCTCCAAAGGACATAAGAACTTCAAACAAGAACTCAGTGTGAACGAGATTGAAATTGTACTGCTTTTGCTCTTAGAGACTAGCGCACTCCGTTGCCTCCGTTTGCTTGGTACAAACTTTTTATTAACGTCTGTCACGACATAAGTGAGTTTGAGCCATTGTTGGGAATGAGATAGCTTTCACCTCTTTCTCCTTAATCCAACAATCATCACATACACAAGTGCTCTCTGATCCCTTTCTTGGTTCTGCTAGGATTGGATTGATAGTAGAATTTGATCCCTCCGAAATCTGCACAATTTTGCCTTGGAAGAAAATAAGTCTCTGAAAGAGAATCCCATCTTTTCAACTAGCCCCACCTATAAAGTCCCATCCCCTTGAATTGAATCGGGCGTCATTCTATTGATGGTGGAATCGTTCACTCCTCGGTAGAACCAGATAAAAGAGAATGAAGAAGGGGTTGGAAAGGAGGAGGCCTCTGATTATGCTTGTCCTGCCATTCATTCCTCCATAGGGGGAATCTTCCTTTGCATTCATTGATTCCTTCTCCCATCTCTGGTACCACAAGTATCAATCAATCTACTAAGTATCTCCAATTCACGGGATACGAATGAGCCGTAGAGCCTACTACCCCACCACCTTCCTTTCACTTTTTTTTTAGCTCAGCACAGGATTTTTCTCTGCAATGCAACTTTTTAACGCGGCGGCTGAATTCGCATGACTTTTTAGCCCGCCTAACCTCCGTGTCTTGCTACTCTTCTTCTACCGGCAAAGTGCGTGCATTTGAGATCCCCTTGAGTTTAATAAGAGAAAGGTACTCATTAGGGATTGAATCTGATGAACGAATCGAGAAGAACAAAACCACCTCCTTTTCTGCCACCTGGTAAGCGCTTCTCCTGCTGCCAGCCACCTGCCGCTCCTCTTTCTTTGGCTTGTGCCTCGGCTTTCCTGCCCTCTCTCTCTTTTCCTCTTCCAATGTCTCTTGATTCTGAGAAAAAAGGTAGCGGACAGAGACAAACTGAAAGGGAGTGAAAGTCCTCATCGATTCTCTCTTCTCCGGATCCTGATCCCTCTCTCTCTATCGCCTTTACAGCGGC
Source organism: Costus lasius (assembly GCA_027563935.2). NCBI lineage: Eukaryota > Viridiplantae > Streptophyta > Magnoliopsida > Zingiberales > Costaceae > Costus > Costus lasius. The sequence continues at coordinate 11,272,704 of CM050451.1, read as the reverse complement.
TTGGCTTCCCCCTTTTCTTGAACTCTTACTGCTACTGCTACTTTGACTCGTACTGTCTCACCAGCTACTGGATAAGCTGTCAAAGAAGCTACTGCTACTGTCACTTTTATAAACGATAGGGTATTTTGTTTCAATTCCATGCACCCGGAAGAGGAATAGGATCAGTCTTTTGTGAAAGTGCCAAAAATACAGTCTGACCAACTTTCTCGATTCCGATCTCAGCCCTAAGCATAGTCTCGATCGTTCAGCGGCCTTCAAACGGCCTATCTGTTGCCTTTTGATTCAGAGCCTAATCAGATCGCGCCCCAACTCTCGTAAACTCGGATTCCCCGCCTGAATTTACATTCCGACTTCTTATAGTCCAAGTAAAGGATGAGGGGTGCCCTAAATTTGTGCGGTAGCACTCCTTATTTCCAGAAAATAGAGGAGTAGAATGAAAAGAGGCGCAAGCTTGTCATCTTCGATTTTGAGCCTTTGAAATGCACTTTTGCTTTTGTTTGATGTGACAACTCAGAAAAGTTCTTTGCCGAAGCTTTCTGTAAAAAAAAGGGGCAGTAAGTCAATGCAGTCAAGCCAGTGAGTAGGGAGGTCCAGCTTTGCTGTCTAGCGAGTCAAGGGATGAGAGCGAAGAAAGCGGTTTTTCCTCAAGCTCAGTTCAGCTCACGAAGAAGACGAAGACCTCGCTGTCTTATCCCGGGCCTTACGGCACAAATGCCTATTTATATGTTGGGTGGTAGCTGTTTTCAAGAGCAAAAGACCCCTTAGGGGTCGAGCGCCTGCTCGGGGGGTAAGATCCTATCTGAATGAGTAAGAGCTCAAACTTGGTGTAAGGGAAGGGCTAAAAGCAGGTGGAAGAGCTATAAGAAGTAGGAAAAAGAGCTATAACGATGCAACTGACTAAGAAAAGGGCAACGGAGTGCAACTTACTAATCTAATAAAAGGCTCTGTGTTTTTTTGAATCTTAAGGCACTTGTTGAATAGTGAAATTTGGAGTCAACGAATGGATCCATGAACAGAGCTAGGGGAACCTGCGCACGCAAGAGAAGTGCTACGGCCAAGAACCAAAGGAGGCCAACGACTAAGGGAGCAGCCGCAGCCCAAGCGAAAGAGAACTACGACGAGAAGAGATTCGCTCACAAAGGATGTGACGCACCCGTAGGCCTCAGATGGACGAGACAAAGAGCACAACTCAGGGGGCCCCTTACTAATAAAAGGCCTCTCTCTTATTCTTAAAGGAAGGGGCGTGGTTGATGTGTCACTGGGTCGGTGGGGAACCCGTAGGAAGGGGGGACGACCCGCCGAATTCACATCAGAAATCGCCAAAAAGTACCCCACACAAACGAAATCGTCGAATTTCGTATAGAAACAAAACGAACCACTTCTATTCTCGGAGCCCACGGAGCGGTATATTCATCATTGCTTTTTTGTCCCTTTCGTCCAGTGGTTAGGACATCGTCTTTTCATGTCGAAGACACGGGTTCGATTCCCGTAAGGGATAGGTACTTATTCCCGGCCGGCGGTATCATTGCTGAGTGATCGCTCGCCATCTGGCTTGAAAAGGTGGTCCGGAAGCTTCCTCTCTCCCAGCAAGCAAGACGAGATGAGATCACCACTTCTCAGTAATGGACTTCCTTTCATTCTTCCTTAGCCTTATCTGTCCTTCCTATCATAGATTCTCGAACCTCCGACAGAAATAATTTCAATGCATGCGTTCTTTCTCTCCTCCCCTCAGCCACACATCTCATCGCCCCCCATTTTCTTTCCATATAAGAGAGAGGTACTCATTAGGGATTGAAGGATGGAGATGGCTTTTGTACCGGTCAATCTGTATATCCTATGATTCTGGCATAGTTTTGTTGGATCAAAGATCGGCAGGTGATCCGTCCTTTCTCCTCTGCCGTGGTTCATGCATTCTTCCTTCCACTTACGTCGAATCGACGTTCCAAGGCCGCCAATCCAAATAAGAGAGAGGTACGTTTCTTTTTCATTTCATCTTTGATATTGTTGTGGTCGAAGCACCACTACACCACATAAATAAGAGAGAGGAACGTTTTTGTGTATCGTTCGCTGCCTTCATTCCTGCCTGCTCGCTTCCACACACGCCTTGCATTCTGCACGGTTAATATAAGCGAAAGGAACGTTCTCCCCTTCTTTAATGGCGGAGGGCGAACCCTGCTCCCGCTTAGATAGAACAGGAGCCCTGCCAGAACTAGAACAGGCCTTTAAGATATAGGGGGGCGCCCATTTGCTCGCTTATACAAGACAGACCTTGACTGCCGCAAATCAAGTCACCTATGCCCTGCCCTATAGATTAGTCAGAGGGAGCACCCTGCTTTTTTTCATCCATAGGAAGGAAGAGAGGGGTCAGCGAGCAGGTGTTCCCCATCTTTACCAAAGGCAAACAGCCCCCATGTTATTCAGCGTGGGGAGCCTGCATGACAAGAGCAGGCAGCAGGCATGGTGCGTGGGACCAACACTGATTTTTCTCGCCACGCCAGCCACTGAATTCAATCAATCATATGTGATATTCCGCATTCATGACTTTTTTCTTTCGTTTTCCATTGGGGACTTTCTTTGAAGGCCGGCTTATTACGCTGCTTACTTATCTAACGTATACGCTTACTCACTTTCTTTCAAGACAAAGAGGATAGCGCGCTTCTTACACCACCACTGATAAGAGACCTCTACTTTGAAAGCGCTACAGCTAACCGGTTGCTTGGTACCAAGTGGTTGGTTGGCAAAGAATAAGAAAAGAAGCAAAAAGCGCTTTAGATTTGCTTTAGCTGCCGCTTTTTTTCAACACAGAGCCGGGAGGCCGGCATAGAAGTCTCTTGCACGCAAGGAGATGCATTTTGAGTACTGGTGGTACTGGACAAGCTCTAGGGGAATAATCTCTTTCTTATTTCTTTCTGCCTTTCTTTCCCATGACGACTAGGAACGGGCAAATCAAGAATTTCACTTCGAATTCCGGACCTCAACATCCTGCTGCTCATGGTGTTTCACGATCAGTATTGGAAATGAACGGAGAAGTGGTGGAACGTGCGGAACCACATATTGGATTACTCCAGTGCGGCACGAAGCCGCTGACGCTGAGTAGGCTCCTATGCCGCTAGCTATGCCCTGCTCGGTCCCCCGGCACGGTGGGGGTTCCGTAGCGCGTCATGAGCACCGGGCAAAGGGGCGGTTGAGCAACTCAAGCGAACAGGGCTGGTTTGGATAGGGATAGAAGGGGGAAGGTTGTGAAGGTGGCCTCGTTATCCACACATCTGGTCGGATGAATGGAGGACCGACCTGGGTTTGAACGAGCGTTGGCGGGTCCTGGAGTGCCCGTCAAGGGCGCTAGCGCATACCCCGGGGTGATCATCACCACCTGCACCTCACATCTCGGCACAGTGGAACGTGTAACCTGCCTGCTGTCCAAGTCAACCACTGAATTTCCTTTAATTCATAGCGCCTAACAGAACGTAGCAGCAAGGGGCAACCCACCCATACGGACAGCCTGCGGGGAGGATGGCACTACTGGCAAAGACCGTCTGGCGAAAACGCCGCAGGCGCGAAGCGTGGTAGGCCTGCGCCGGGGGAGCATAGGGAGGAAAGGGAGCCCGGACGGTGGAAGAGCCAGGGGAGGCCGGGTCATTTGACGGAAATGGAAGGCTTGATGTAAGGCTCATTCATTCTTGGAAAAAGAGGGAGGGAGCGAGCCAATGTATCAATGAATAGATAGAGTCAACGGTAGCTATAATGTATCAAAAATCCAGCGCTGCCTACACGCGAATTAGCTTCCGAGGTCGCCATTTCACTACAGGATTTTCGAATGAATGCTGGGCCACCTCGAATGGCGTGAGCCGCATGCGGGGAGACCCGCACGTACGGTTTGAAGGGGGATCCGGCCGAAAGACCGGCCGGCGCCCACCCGACTAGAGGGACTGAGAAATTAATAGAGTACAAAACTTTTCTTCAAGCTTTACCTTATTCTGATCGTTCAGAGGGCGATCGCGGAGTCACTGAATGAAGTCCTCCGTTTCTTTCGGAGGTGCTGACCCGCAGCGAGGCAGAGATGACTAAGTGACATATTTAAGATGGCGACGACTCGAGCATGTCCTAGAAGGAGATAACAGGTGGTGGAGCCAACGACCCACTAAGACTCACGTATCTACAACTACATCCCCGAGCGGCAGTCAAACGGAGGCGTGAATGCAAGATGCCAGCGGAATGATCGGCCGGACAGAGGCTAGGGCAGCTTCCTTCCCACCGCGTCCTTCCTTGTGTGTCGGAGATACAAAGCGAGTGCACCGGAAAAGAACGGGAACTGAGTCGATCTATTTCATGGCGAAGCATCCGAAGCATAACTGCACACTCACACGATCTTTGCCGAGAGAGAGGAGCATTCGGTGGAACCGGTGAACTACACTTGCTTCTTGATAGATGTGTGGGACAGAGGGCTCGTGGTACCTGCTGCCCACCCTTCCTCCGCTTTGATAACCGTGTGAACGGAGAGTGGGCAGAGCAAAAGGGAAGGAGGTCCTCATACGGAGTCGCACACTTGAGCAGTGCGGGAGACTGGAGAATGGGTCGAGTAAACTCCCTTGGGGCCGAGAAAAGACGCATTTTTTATTTTCACAGTCTTTCTTTTTTTCTTAGTGATTTGAAAGGTTGGTATGTTATAAAAAAAAAAGGAAGGCAGAGGCCATTAGCTTGGCGAAGAGAGGCGGCTCGGTAGGGAAGGAATGGTCAATCGTCAAGTCAAGGATGACTTCTTTGTTGGCGAAACGATGGGGGGGAGAGAAAGCACGCCAGTGATTCTCTGAGCCGGTCTTGATTTCCAACGCCTCGGGAAAGGAGATGGATGACACTTTTTTTCCTCTTCCGGGAAGGTTCTCTTCTTCTGGCCTTCACCTCCCGCCCGGCCCGGAAATAGAACCCCCTTCTGATCCATTCATTTCTGCTCTGCAAGCAGGCGGAATCCAGAGCTAAGCCCCCCTCCTATTCGAGGCCGGGTGGCCTCCCTTCCTTTTGCTCTTCCTTTGGTTTGGCTCCACGAACGCGCCACCTAGGAGCCCCACTCATATTCGGCGCTACTTCAATTCAAGCGCAAGTCCCCCACTTTGACTATAAGAAAAGAAGCAAAGTACCGTACCAAAGGCGGGAACGAGACGCTTCGTTTCGTTTCCGCGTCCCTTCCTTTTGAAAAGTGACGCTTTGCGTCTTCGCTTCCGAGGGTGCCCTTGACCCTGACCCTGCAAGTTCCGGTTCAAACCGGAACGCGCCAGAGACTCTGAGTTGCGCGCTGCGTAAACTCCGCTTGTTGGTTCAAACCAACAAGCTCCGTTTACGGAGAAAGCCTTTTATTAGATTAGTAAGTTGCACTCCGTTGCCCTTTTCTTAGTCAGTTGCATGGCGTTAGTAGGAGGAGCGTATTAATTGCGCGTTCTGTCGCCGGAACTTGCACGTTTGCATGTTCCTCCGCGCGCGTTGAGCTTCTTTCCGGAGCGCGCTAGTAACGAACAAGCGGAGTTCCGAAGCGCGTTAGGAGTTTTGGAGCGCGCGTTTAACTAGTAACGAACAAGCTCCATAAAGAAAAGAGAAAACAATAAACTAAAACACTTTAAGAAACTTAATGAAACTATAAGAAGAAAATCAAGCAATTTCGTTAACTTAAATAAACAACACTAAACAACATTAAAGGGCGCGTTAGCGCGAGCAAGCTTTCGCTTTTTCTCCCGGCACTACTTTCGCTTTAGCTTCCAATTCAATCCCTAATGAGTTCCTCTCTCTTATAATTCGTCGCCCTACCCTAAGAAAGAAGTCACTATAAAACAGCTTGCTTGCCCTACTGAAGTACCAAAGGTGCGCTCCGCCCGGTTACTCTTAATCTTAATATGTTTGCTACTGAAAGAAGTAGGGCTCCTATTGAAACGCTTTCCCTCTCGGCTTTCAAGACGATTATAATTAGTAGTTACGCTGCCATTTTTCCAATATCATGGAATAGCATGGCCCGGGGCCCACGGAGCGGTAACTCCAGTGGGAGAGCCGTGTTATGGGTGACCTTATTGCACGGTTCAGAGAGCACTTGTGTATGTGATGCAAGTGAACGTGTACGAAAAAGCTGTCGTCAAGTTTCGTTGTTCGTTCCGTCGTCGACCCTATCTATGTTTCTACGATGGCCCAAGAACACGCTCATTCTTCAGCCGTAGAGAAACTTTTGAATTGCGAGGGTACCATTACGAGCTCAATATATACGAGTGTTATTCCGTGAAATAACTCGAATTTCAAATCATTTACTTGCTTCAACTACTCATGCTATGGATGTGGGAGCATCAACTCCGTTCCTTTGGGCTTTTGAGGAGCGGGAGAAATTGTTGGAATTCTATGAAAGAGTCCCGGGAGCCAGGATGCATGCCAGTTTCATACGACCTGGTGGAGTGGCACAAGATCTGCCTCTTGGCTTATGTCGAGATATTGATTCCTCCACACAACAATTTGCTTCTCGTATCGACGAATTAGAAGAGATGTCAACCGGCAACCGTATCTGGAAACAACGATTAGTGGATATTGGTACTGTCACTGCACAGCAAGCAAAGGATTGGGGATTCAGTGGTGTAATGTTAAGAGGTCGTGCGACATGAAGACATTGATAGCAATATGGGGGAAGTTCCCATCAGGCAACAACGGTTCTGCCTGACCCTACTTAAGCATGCATATGTTGTCCGTGAAGATTTTGTGTGAAGCCTTGGAGACGACGTACCCGGGGCTAGGGTGAGCTGAGGGGGGACAGCGTAAGTGAGCGAATGTGTGTAAGCCCAGTCAAAGATTCCTATTCTAGGCGGGGCGGGCCATCCACCTTCGAATGGTGTTGGTCCGTAGGACCGTGAACGGATTCGCCTCTGGCCTCTGGGCACGTCGGAACCGCATGAGTTCACCGGGGTGGAGCACGGTCCGCCAAAATCGGCATAGGTTAGGTGCTATTGATGGAACATGGTAAGCCCATTTTTCTCCATATGGAAGTGCTGCAGGCACATAGAGATGTGGGTAGAGGAAGTCTCAAAAAGCGAAGGCCGAGCTGTAGGTCACGTGACCTGCACCGAAAAGGTGGCTGACTGGGCTTTCTCCTGGATCAAAGCAGATCAGCTCGCCGAATTCGTCGATCGAATCGGGCGCCCCGGAACGTCGAATGAAAATAGGTGGCCGGGTTCTCTTTCTACAACCCTCAAACTATGATAGGCCCGGCCCCCTTCCCCCTATCCCTCCCTTATGTTTAGGAGCGGGATTTGCCCAAGAACGACCAGTGGTGGTACGGAAGGCACGGACTCCGCGAGCGTCCCGCACCCTCAGAGAAAGAAACTCCTCAACCATCAAAAAAAATAAGTATGACGCTCTGTGTCTGACTCTATTGGTCATAGTTCCTTGCTGTCGCGGCCGGTGCTCGTTTGCGCGCGCGTGAACCACCCCCGTTAAGGAAAGATGCCTCTCGGGGCATCTGAGAATGATTCGAGCCGTATGAAGGGAAACTCCCACGTACAGTTTGTTTTGGGGGGGAAGGAGCCCGACAGGGTCCCCCCACTGACTTGGCCCGGGCCTAAGTGAAAGTTCAGTGGTGGGCCTACCCATCCCAACCTGGGGTATGCTGGGATTCGCGAAAAGCAGCACCTTACGATGTTTATGACCAATCGGATCCTGACGTACCAGTAGGTACCAGAGGAGATCGCTATGATCGTTACTGTATCCGTATCGAAGAGATGCGACAAAGTGTTCGGATCATTGTGCAATGTCCTAATCAAATGCCTAGTGGCATGATCAAAGCCGATGATCGTAAGCTATGTCCTCCATCACGATGTCGAATGAAACTATCCATGGAATCGTGCGCCGTGTGAAACGTAGATCATCGCCGTTCTTAACCGAGACTCAGGTTAAGCTCCGTCTCGGAACCGTCGTGGGGTTAGGAGTAAAGCATCCCGAGGTTGGCGCATCTCGTTGGGCGTGGAGAAGCATTGGGAACCCCAATATCTTTCTTCGGAGCAGTTTCTTTTCCCGTCCCCTCGCCCCGGCATAGCGCTTCGCTTCCGGTTCTTCGGAAGAAGAAAATTCTCCCTTCTTCATTGATCTGGGGGAAAGGGAACCGTCTACCAGTTGGGAAGCTAGACATCAAGGTTGTGGCTTGATGAGGATAACTAAGCTGACACGCCGGAGTTGGCTGCTGGCACTGGTGGTGCCTTACCGCACCGCAGGCGCACGCGCGGTAGCGTTCGTGGTGGTGCTTCAGGATTCCAATGTACTGCGTCCAAGATCAGAACGAGCTTGCCGGCGGACCACTGCCGTCCCATTCTTTAGTGAGCTGGAGCGCAGCCATCTTATCCACTGAACTAGCGTCAAGCTATCGCTTCGGGTCGAAGCACTAAAAGAAAAGGACCGGGAAACGCGGCGGCATAGGAACCACGGGAACCCAGGAGAGAGAAAGACGACGATGTACGGGATACGGGATCCTCGTAGTAGGCTGGACCAAAATCCAGCCGAGAGAGGGCAGCCTTTAGAAGCAAGAGGTTGGGAAACCAAGAGAACGCTTCGCGTTTTCTTATCTTCTTCCCGTAGGAGTAGCACAAAAAGAGGGATTTGCATTATTTACCCCATGAGAAAGCACTAACACCTTCCTCGTTGGGGCGGAGCGCACTGGGAAAAGGCTTCCGCGACGGGAAACCGGCCACTAGTGACGAAGTTAACCCCACGGAGCGGTATCGAGAGGAACAAGCGGAGTTCCGGAGCGCGTTAGGAGTTAATGCACAGTCAGGTGCGATGCAATTGCCCCCTATTAGTCAAGTACCCCTCTTCCCATTTTGGGGGTTGAGGCGAGAAATGGCACGTACCTCTCTCTTATATAAATTCGCCACGCACCGGCCCCATTCACTTGCAACTCGTAGAGGCTGTAAGTACACAGTGCCCCACAACTATAAAACTCACGTGGGGTTGAAACACGAGAGTGCCTACCTCCGAGCCGTCAGTGCCCGCCCTTTCTGTCAAGTAGGCTACTTTTTCCGGAACGCAGTCCGGAATAACCGTGACCTTATATTAATATCTTCGATGCTGTCATTTCGAAATGTCCGCTTCAACCGTCACCTCCCAAAAAGCTAAGTTGGCTTGACGAGCGCAGATGAGGAAGCGGGAGCAAGAAAACCAATAATCTCTTTCTTGTCCTTCTACTTAAGTGTTGTGTTGGGGCAAAGAGAAGCGCTTTCGCTACTGAGAAAGCGAACGGTCAGTGCGAGGGTTCGACGACTTAGTCGAGCGTTAGCGAAGCGGAACGAAGCGCTTCTATAGATAGGAGCCTGAGCCTCGGTAGCGAAGCACTTCAGATTCAGCGTCGGTAGCAAAGCTGACAACGCAACGCGTTAGCGAAGCCTCATTCTCATAGCGAGGCGCTTCGAGTTAGCGAAGCGCTGTAGTAGCGCCGAAGCCTATGTGCTATAATGCTGAACCAAGGACGCTCCGCCTTATCTATAGAAGCAGTCAACTGAGTTCTGAACGAATGGGATCCTTGGTGGGGCTCAATCTATAGATAGAAAGCCCTATGATGGGAAACTACCACGTTAGGTTTGGAGAGAGATGGGACCCGTTATAGTTTAGGGGGAGCAGATGCAAGCTTTTTCTTTCCATAGCCGGCCAAATGACTACAGGATCATCGGTCTACTCTACCTCAATTCACCATTTCGAACCTTATACAGAAGGTTTTTCCGTACCAGCTCCTTCTACCTATACCGCAGTTGAAGCACCTAAAGGAGAATTTGGTGTCTTTCTTGTCAGTAATGGAAGCAATCGTCCCTACCGTTGTAAAATAAGAGCACCTGGCTCTGCCCATTCACAAGGACTCGATTCTATGTCCAAACATCACATGCCAGCAGATGTAGTCACCATCATAGGTACTCAAGATATTGTGTCTGGAGAGGTAGATAGATAGGACTAGGTCTTGCTCGATCAGGGAACCCTAGCTTGATTGCGAGCCAAAAGACCCTGAAATCATCACTAAGGAAAGACCGCATTTAGAACAGAAGCTCATTTACTCCGCTATTTAGACAGCTCGTTGACTTGACGGTTTCGGTTCGATCCAAACTATCCTTTTTTTAGTAAAGCGGATTTCTCCCTTGACTCTATCCAAATCTGATTTTGGTAAGATGAAGAAGAAAAAGAGACTTTCCATAATCATATTAGAAGCTTTCATAACCACTCTGATCTTGTTAAGTCCGATTCTTTATCTGAAAATAATGGGTAATACTCTGACCCCCGATGAACCCTCTTGCCCCCCTAAATGTCCCTCACCACGAAGTGATTCCGCCTCCTGTGAATGACGTTCTGGTCGCGGTGATTCAGAATATTGTGGGGCGTCACGTTCCTCATCTCTTATATAAATAAGGGCTCCATCCTTCGCCGGACCAAATTCTGGCCGTCACCAATCGGGTGATGGAGGATGTGATGGAGTGGGATTCCCCCGGCCCCCCAAAGACTCCAAGATGCCTTGGAGTTCTTGGACTCTGAAGATCAGGAAGAAAGATGGAATTCCTATACTAAGTGATAAGGAAGGAAAATCAAACGCGTTGTTTGAGAAGGCTGACAAAGAATAAGAAGAAAAATGCTCTCCCTGGAACTCTATGACGCAGGACTGATATCTAAGGCCGAACATAATTGGAATTTCTCTGACATTCCACGTTTCCGAAACGGATCCTATTAAATATTTCACATTTTCCATGATTATCTCTATTTTAGGTATTCGGGGAATCCTCCTTAATAGACGAAATATTCCTATTATGTCAATGCCAATTGAATCAATGTTATTAGCTGTCAATTCGAACTTTTTGGTATTTTCCGTTTCTTTGGATGATATGATGGGTCAATCATTTGCTTCATTAGTTCCAACAGTGGCAGCTGCGGAATCTGCTATTGGATCAGCCATTTTCGTTATGACTTTTCGAGTCCGAGGGACTATTGCTGTCGAATCCATAAATTGCATTCAAGGTTAAACTACATATGAGTGAGAAAATACAAAGCTCCTTTCGTTCTCTTCTTTCTTTGATTTTTGGACTTGGCCGCCGGCTATCAATCAACTTCCCGTTCCGTTGCAGAAAGATAGATACAGATAACCTTTCCCAATGAGATTGAGTTCAACGGATATGCAGGATAGAAATATGCTATTTGCTGCTATTCCATCTATTTGTGCATCAAGTTCGAAGAAGATCTCAATCTATAATGAAGAAATGATAGTCGCTTTTTGTTTTATAGGCTTTGTCATATTCAGTCGGAAGAGTTTAGGTAAGACTTTCAAAGCCACTCTCGACGGGAGAATCGAGTCTATTCAGGAAGAATTGCAGCAATTCTCCAATCCTAACGAAGTCATTCCTCCGGAATCCAATGAACAACAACGATTACTTAGGATCAGCTTGCGAATTTGCGGCACCGTAGTAGAATCATTACCAACGGCACGCTGTGCGCCTAAGTGCGAAAAGACAGTGCAAGCTTTGTTATGCCGAAACCTAAATGTAAAGTCAGCAACACTTCTAAATGCCACTTCTTCACGTCGCATCCGTCTTCAGGACGATATAGTCACAGGTTTTCACTTCTCAGTGAGTGAAAGATTTGTCCCCGGATCTACCTTGAAAGCTTCCATCGTAGAACTAATTCGAGAGGGCTTGCTAGTCTTAAGAAAGGTCAGGGTAGGGCCTGATATTCCTTAAGAATAAGGAAGAGGAAGAGAAGATAATTCATGTGGTTCATGCTAAAATCAGAGCGGATCCAATACACAGAAGACTTTTTTCTAAGGAACAAGTTACTTCTTCTTATATACTTTATCGATGCGGATAGTCTTTTTTTAGGAAACGACCATTTATAGGGGGCATAGGCCTTCTTTCCTTCTGCATCGATTAGTTGCCCTGCTAACTCGTATACTTTCTCAACGACGTACGGCTTGGTCGAACTTTCCTCTCGAGTGACGGTTAGTTATGATAGGTCGTCTCAGGACCAAGACTCATTCACCTTCTCGCGGACGAGCAAGTCTATTCTAGGCCTGGGACATCTTCGCTCGGTATAATTCAAGACTTTGCTGCGCCAATAAACCTTTCTCTTCTAGGGAATCCAACTCCTCCATTCTGAATCTGGCATTTTCGGTATTTGCCGTGTTGGAGAGCAATTCGCAATGACGGGATCTCTATCTCCAAGGGACGCCTCTGTTCTAAACACCAATGAGATATGGTGTGGATTGTGTAGGGGTCTTGTAAGAAGTGCGATATGCCCATAAAGCTTCTGGCAGACGCAGATGCATTCCCTCTTGTCTTGTTGAAAATTTTCTGACTTCACCAGTGTTTTGTTGAACGCTTTAGCTAGTCCGTTGCCCTGGCATTGTAGATCGAGGAGCAAGCAACAAGCTCCGGCGAAGGAGCGCGTTAGGCACGTACCACTCTCTTATTCTTTCTTACTTTAATAAATCGTAGACATGCAAAACGGAGGCAACGGAGTGCGCTAGTCTTTTCTTTCGGCGCTCCAACAAGCTCCGTTTACTCCGCGCGTTAGGAGTTTCAGTCATTACCATGAATACTGATTTACTAATGCTTTCTCTTTGATTTTCTTGTTATATGATTTAACAATAACTTATTTTATTCCGGATACGTATCAACTCAATTCAGTCCATGAAGGATAATAACTGACCAGGATAATCCGGCTTTGCAGGTCCCGCACGATGCTATTGTCCCTAGGCACACTGGACTGGGGACTCATACTATAACGATAAAGAGAATGTCTCAGATGCTACCGCAATCCGATAAAGAGTCTCTCTATACGAAATGAATGAAAAACGACAAGAAGATATAGCAAGAAACAAGCACTTTGATTTGTTAGTCTTATATTATATTAGAACGACCCTCGATTAAGGAACGAAAGGCACGAGAGTAACTGGCCAATACAGGACCGGAAAGACCTGGCACTTACACTCAAAAGGTTTACCCACGCTTAAGAGGTTTGAAATAACGAAAGTGATGACATAGCTCGAGCAAAGCGAGAGGAATGAAATAACTCGTATGTGACAAGCCAGTTTAAGAGAAAGGTACGTTGGGAACTGCTCCAACTTCCACTCAATCTCCATCCGGAGGAACATCAAGGGAACAGATGGTTGGAAAGAGGCTTGGATTGGACCGACAGCAAAAGGAACTCGCCTGAGTCCTGGAAAAAATGGCTCGGAAGGAGTACTAAAGTCAAGATCTTCCCTTTATCAAAACCCCCATCCAAGGGATCTCAAATCGCAGGGAAAGGAGTTATCAACTTCCTTTGCTTTGGTAGTCACAATCCCCACGGAGCGGTGTAGAAAGAAGGCAAAAGGATAAATTGCCTGATATTCCGAACTGATACTGAATCTCAAACCCGAAAGGTACGTTTGGATAGGTTTATTTTTACAAAAGCACTCAAACTCAAATTGGGTAGGCTACTACTGCTTATGGGAAGTCTTATCCAGCTTATGGAGGGACTCCAACCTTTAAAAAATCAGGAATCAAACCCCTGATGCTGCTACACCTTGCTGGCCTGGAAGTAGCAATTACAATAGTCAATCTGCTTAGCCCTTCCCCTTTGCTTATCCTTATCCGCTTGCTTAAGGGACAAGAACTGCTACTATACATATGAACTACAGTAAACGTCGGCACTGGGCACGTTCCTCTCTCTTATATAATGGGTAAATGGAAGGGGCTGGCCGCAACTCCAACTTCCACTGAATGTCAAAGATTGATAAATGGGAATCTATAATACATATTTCAGCGGTCACTTTTCCCTATTGATCTTGCCCCTTCCAATCTCCTATCAAAGCAGGAGATTCGCTTTTTTCTGCAACCCATTTCTCTTTTTATGAAATTGGCTCGTCTCTAATTCGTCCAAGGAAAGAAAGGAAATAGGAGTCTTTCAACACAACGAATAGGAATGGCAAAGAAGGTTCAATCCTACCTTTTTCATAGTCGCCGGCTTATGCTAGAGATTATCCCCATTCTTAGAGTCTGCTTACCCAGTTGCTTGCCTTGAGCACTATCCAAGTAGGGGTCTTATCTGACTATTGATAGGCTTTCTCACACGAAAAAGAAAGTTCAAGCCTGACGTCCAACTGAAACTGCCCCACCAGGCAATAGGAAAGAATAGCCTCGGAGAGCGAATACCAAACAGAGCAAGAAGCTGGAAGGGCCGAAGGCGGCTTACTAAGCGAGAAGGCTCCAAGCAGCCTAATAACGCATTAGAAGGGAGCTTGCTGCTTTGCAACCTAAGCGGTTATAGCTAACTACTCATCAAGGGCCGAACGAGAGAGCTGCTCTTGATGCTAATGGGGAAAGATTGGAGTGAAGTTGAGTATGCTTTCTAAGATCAGAGGAGGAAGAGAATGAAGGTGGTGGGCGGGATAGAAGAAGGAGGTTTCCCAGGAGGAACGTTCTGTAAACGACTACTCATTACAGAACCCCCGATTGCTCCGATTAGACTTCCCGCGGGGTAGCACAGGGAACTTGCGGAATCAACTCCTTGGAATCGGAGGCCTGACTGAGGGTCGATCCTAGAATAAGAGAGAGGAACGTCCGTTGAATGCCTGTTTGACAGAGCCAACTGAGATGCTCCGTCTCGCTGTTGACCTAACATGGATTAGCAATGAAGAAAGGTCTCATCCTGATCTCGCAAAGGATCAGCAATAGCTCTGTGTACTCGAGGACCATTAGGGAAAGAGAATTTCTCTCTCAGCAGTTAGACCAGCTATGGGTGGGTTGGTTATATACTCTTATGGCGCCTTCCTTCTTCGAACCTTTTGGTATGTATTGCCCCCCTAACTATAGATCAGATCCACCGGACGAGAAACTCAATTCCGCACTGCTGCTGAGTCGTCGGACTTATCCACCTCAGGATTCGTGGAATTTCCGTTTTTTGAATTGCGTTGGGGGAAATCTACCAAAGCTAGGCAGATAGATAGACTCCTTTCCCGCTGCTAAGGGAGAGCAAGAAACGAAAGAAAATGTTTTTTCACCAGCGCCCCTTTTTTTTGCGGGTACTCAGAGTCCCTCTCACTACCAACCAGCAGACATCATCATCTGGCTGGGTCTTGCCGGTATCAACAACGAGAAAGAACAACCAAATGGAAACAGCAACTCACTATGGCTCTTGGCCCAGACAACGTCCTAGGCGTAGGGGAGATCAGAGCGGAACGCCTAGACGACGACGCCCCGTCCTGGGCTGCAGTAAGTAGATCGAGAGGTCGTTCCGCCCCTTGTCCCGAAGATGGGTAATATGTTCTCATACTATGTTGCGTTGCTCCAACTTTCTTCTAGAGGGCCTAGCTGGCGAGCGATCCCAGTCCGCGGCAGAGAACAAGACAGCAAGCGAGCGTACCTTTGTTCGCTTCTTCTCCACCAAGCACGGAAGTTTAAGGATAACTGTAGGTCGGTGGCTACCTAAGGAAACTCCGATTCGATCCGCCCCCCGGCTGGGAGGCATCTACCTCATCCCGATCACAAGGAGAGGTTCACCATGATGGGGGGGTAAGGTACTTGAATTCGATCCGTTCCGGCAATGCATAGGGGGACGCATCCTTTTTTTTTGCATGCTCTTAGATTTAAGGATTCGCAGGGGGCTGTTCGCCCTACTTAGTTGACTGACAATGACAAAGGCTTGCGAAACAAAGTAGCGCCTTTGAAATTTCATCTATAGTAGTCTATCAGTGGTGCGAAGCGGCTTTGCCCCGGGGAGCGAAAGGTTATAACCGCTCCGTGGGTAAGCGAACAGCGGTTCTTCTATGTAGGGTATTCCCCCTTGACTCTCTTAACGTCGAGCTAAGTTACTTTGCGTAGCGTAGTAGAATGAAGGCTACGCACCGACGCTCTCTTATTTATTAGCCTAAGCGTCTTCGCTAACCTCGCTCGCCTACTATTTTAGTAGGCGAGGCTAGGCTAACTCAGCCGCTGACTTCGACTGTACTGTAGTGGGCTTTCGTCGCCTTTTCCTTTAAAACCTGTTCTTTCATTCATCAAGTAGGCGAACCGTCAGGTCCTTAGTAGCGTTGACAAAGAAGAACAGCCGGTTAAAAGACAGCTATAATTTCAAATAGTTAGGCCAGCTTGACAAGCTACCTTTCCTCTTGATCTGAGGTGCGAAGAGAAACATCTCTTTTTTATGACTTCCACTTCTCGATCCCGGCCCGGAAAAGTGACCGACCAGGGCCCTTAAGATGAATGAAAGAAGGGTTTTATGAGCCCTAGCCCTGTAAGCCCACACCTGTGTAGAGTAGATCGTTCAACACCTGCGGCACAAACCCATTTTTGACCAATTGGTCCCGTCTATCATAGGCGACCCGAACGGCCGCCCCCCTAATTACTAGACCAACCAGCTATAATAATTCCATAAACACCTAGCGAAGATATGGCAAACAAATAAAGTAGCCCTATGTTCGGATCTGACAATACCATACCATAATCAAAAGGTACAACGGCCCGAGCGACCAGACTTAACATAAATGTAGCCACTGGAGCCATTCTAAAAAGGGAGAAATTAGCACTACTTGGTGAAATAGGTTCTTTTAGAATCAATTTCAAACCATCTGCTAGAGGTTGTAACAATCCGAATGATCCCACTACATCAGGACCCTTTCGACGTTGCACAAAAGCCATTACTTTACGTTCAGCTAGCACAAAAAAGGCAACTCCTAGTATCAGTGGTAGAATTAAACCAAGTATTTCCGCTGGAACAGCAATGTACGTTTTCGATTTTCTATTCACTCATGATCGGGCCTGACCTGGTCGACCCGATCATGATATTGAACTTATGATCTGGCCTGGTCGACCCAATCATGATATTGGAAGGATGGGACCTTTTCTCGAAAAAACTCAGGATCAAGAGAAGTTTTAAAGATGGTGCATTAACGAATCCTGTGACCTTACTTCGAATGGAATCTCCGCCCGCCTCACTTGACTAAGCATAAGCGAAGTCAAGGGATTTCCTTCTAACTGGCGTACTTTCATTCAACGGATTTTGTGGTTGAGGTGTGAGGTAGGGGCTCTGGGTGGGGAAGATTTTGCATTTCCGCTGCCTGCGTTCTTCCTTCGTGTCCGTCCGTATCACAAAGCTGGTGTTGACCAGCTGTCATGCATGGTTGAAAATAGGGGGCTAACCGACGACCCCCCTAATCAAGCTTTGTTCGATAAAGCAAACAAACGACTCGTTTCCGACAACTTCGAACCTTCTCAACCCCCTATTCATTCGCCGATCAACCGGACGATCGATCGGGCGGGCAGGTTGGGAAGGGGTGATTAGCGGAGAAAGGAATCTCTGAGAGATAGATTCTACTGTTTGGTTAGGACGAATGAGTGGCTGTTAAGCATGCTTGGGAGGAGGTCAAAACCTTCCCCGAGTCAGTCCAGTCAGAAAAGGGGGAGCCCGCAGTCTAGACTGCATCTCGGGAGTTTGAAGACCATCCCATTTCAACCAAAAATACAAGCAGGTATCTAACCTTCCTTCCGGAAATCCAATCCCGTTTTGTCTTTTTTGCATCAAAACCAGCCAGCGATTGAAACCCGGTGCATTTTTGCTTTTCCGACCATTTTAATAAAAGCGCATAGTTTCTCTTCCCAAAAGGAACCTCCCCGGAACGCATGAGATATTTACCGCTCCGTGGGCCAGTAGAGGTCCTTGAGCAGATCCCCACCGCTCCGTGGGCCTCCTTTCAAGTGCAAAAACCGCTCCGTGGGTCTTTGAATTTCAGCCTGCATGAAATTAGAAGCGATTTGCTCACGTCTCAGGCCAGCCTCTACATTTTGCCCACGGAGCGGTAACCCCACGGAGCGGTAACTAGTGTCTTTCTACCCTTGTTTGGTAGGAAAGGAAGAAAGAATCGAATACTACGTATTCGCCTAGCATTTTCTTTTCAATAATAAGAGAAAGGTACGTTTGTGAATTCATTGTACTTCTTTGTAAAGTCAATGGATTTTTCAACGAATTTCCTCTCCTGTAGCCCCATAGCTCGGAGTTTTTCCTTATGAATGGTAAGCCGTTCCCCATAATCCCAATAAGAGTCAGAAGGTCTTTTTACTTTTCTGTCTTGTGCTAGAGGATAGGTCCCCCATGCACCTCTATTCCTACGTTCTTTTAGCACCTCGATTTCAAATATGTCACCTGCTGATGGGCAGCTAAGCAGGCTCTAATCCAGATAAGAAGGTGGGCAGGAATAGGTAAGCGAAATCAGTATAGGAAAGGCTTCACACAGGCGAAAGTAAATAAGGCTCAGAAGAAACGTCTATCTTTCCTAGGCATAAGACCACCGCTCCGTGGGTCTGATTTTCTTATTAAGAACTGGTTGGAATGGACATAGTAAGTAGTTGTGGTGTGTCTCCCAAGCTCGATTCCGTGGAAAGACTCTCCTCGTCAGGGAGACCAGGGACCCACTCTTCTTGTTTGCCACGAGGTTAAGCCGTTATACCAGTTCTGTTCCCACGCGTACTACCCGGCGGGACTCTGATTCTTTTTTTTCCCATCCAGCTTGACTCAAGAAAGAATAGGAGTGAGTTGACTTCTTCTGAAATTCAGCTCCTTCTTATCCGCATCCGCCGAACCAGCCAATCTTAGGCTTAACAAAGAACTTTCTTCCTGAATCCCTGTAACGTCACGACTGACCCGTAGAGGTAGATGGAAGGAATGACCTTTCCTTGAAATTTCAAGGAAAGTCTGAGCCCGGCCTCCAGTTGGAATGAAAACCAAGCGAGAGAAGAAAAAAACAATTGAAACAACGCGCGCCCTTATTAAATTAAATAAGTAGAGAAAGCCGTTAAACGCGCGCTCCGGTTTGAACCTACGCTTGCTGCCAACAAGCTCCGTTTACGGAGTGAATTGCGCGTTCCGGTTTGAACCTCCACTTGCATTCTGGCGCGTTCCGGTTTGAACCTCCACTTGCATTCTGGCGCGTTCCGGTTTGAACCGGAACTTGCATTCTGGCGCGTTCCGGTTTTGAACCGGAACTTGCATTCTGGCGCGTTCCGGTTTGAACCGGAACTTGCTGCTTGTCAATCTCGCTAACGCGCTCCGTTGCCTCCGCTTGTTGGATTCCACCTTTCCATTCCAAGGCCGATAGGCAGATTTAAGACAGGGCTTTGAATTCATTCATTGATTCAAGCTCCTGCCTAAAAGTATGCCACAAGGGCCCCGGACTAGCTTTCTGACAAAAGCGCTTGTGTCAGCTGAAAATGTATTTTTTTCGTTTAATTCATCTGCACCTGTTCCTGCTTCGCCTTTGTTTGGCTAAGCTGAACCATCCCTTTTCCTTCTCTTAAGACATTTCTAGTTAGACCGGTCGGACTGAGACAGGAAAAAACCGCCCATGTCAGCCATCTTTACTATTCCAAGTTATCAAAAAGAGGGGGGAAGGGATCCGATCAGAGTTGGACCAGCATCGAGTTAACGTAACATTTTCCTATCTTCTGTAGATCTGTTATTCGTCCCAGAACCCAGTCTTTCAAAGAGAACTGGGGTCCAACCGCAATACGAATGCTCGAACTAAAATCGCTACCTTAGCCCAGCCCTAAGATATACCAATCAAAAGGTACAGCTTCAGCCGAGAGCTTTGTTCGATGGAAAACGTTTCCTCTCTCTGAAATTTCAGAAGAGCCTGGATTACATCCCATCGATATTCTCGTATGCAATATCTTAGATTTTTATAGTAGCAAGGGTTTCTTTCTATTGTAGTTCATACTACCGAGACTCCTAAGAAAGAAAGAAAGATGATCTTTCCCCCGAAAACGTTCCTTTCGCTTATATTAACATCGTAGAAAGAGTAAAAGAAAGGATTTTAGGCATAGCTATGAGTCCGAGTCGAATGTATCAAAAACGTGTAATTTCCCTGTGGCCATATAAATAAATCAAATAGAAAGCATTTTTCAAAATCCATTCTTGATGTTCCAGCACCAACTAAGAATAGAATAAGAGAAGAAAGATGGCGAGAAAGTCTTTGTCGGCTTAAGCAGCCACTCGACTTGAAGGAGACGGGATTGATTCAATTGTACACCTGCTACAATGGATGGAAGCTGACCTGCCAACATGTTAGAGGAAGCAAAGAAAGGTAGGATTCCCCCCAGCTATACTCCTTCTCCGCCAGTTCGAGTTATCATGTTGATCCATCAGCTTCTGAGCTAGCAGAGTCAAACTCAAAAGGTGTACAAGTCTGGGATATCCGATCGAGACATAATTGCAGTGGGTCCGAACAGCAACTCCTGTGCCATATTCGAACCCACCGCATAGGTGCCTTGTTCTACTACCGAGAGATGAACTAAGGAGCGGCAACCCCTACATTTATAAACGACCGAACAAGGAAATTCGAACTTGATTTAGCGGCTCGTACTGAAGGTTTTGTTTTCCTTTTTTGATGAGTTGATCTCATCTCTTTATGGATTTATTTAGTATATACTACTCCATATGATAGTCAGAACCCTACTTTTTTGGTCCCGCCGACCAGCTTTCGGTTATTTCCTGTAGTGCCCAAACCTGTAGGACCAATAATCCATGTTCCTAGTAGGCCAAGTGAACCATTTCTTAGTTACGATCAAGATATCTGGGAGACACTCTATCAATCCCATATGATCAAAGGAGTTTTCTCGCCTTATTCCATGGAAGCTTCGAACTTCCGTGCGGAGAACAAGATAAGCGACACGAGTAGGCCCAAACTCTAAGCCAAAAAAGGGGAGTTTACTCCCACGAGTATGATTATCCACGAATTCTCATAAATAAATAATATAAAGCAGTGGCGGCGCATCCGTTTGATCGATCACGGCCCGGGTGGATAACAGAAAGATTTTTTGATCTTTTTCCTTTCCCATCGAGCTGTCTGGTCTAGTTCATCTGCTCTTCACTACCCTTACCCTCTATCTAAGCGTGACCCGCTAATCTGGCTATCTGCTTCTCTTATGAGAGTCAGCATGACAACTCAATCACGAAATGCCACATTCTAACATAACTACCCAACCTCCGCCCGTCACATAACGGACTCGATTCTCACTTGATCAAATCCTTGGAAACGATAGACCGAGATCGATCTAGCCATGATGCATTACTGCACTTATTACCAATGCACAAATTCTACCCATCTTTTTTGCAAACCAAAGAGCGCAGCGCAGACGATCATGCCCTAGCCACCCTTTCTTATGATGTCTCGAAAGCGGATTCTGACTAGCTCACTGGCTAGAAAAAGGTTTGAACTTGCTTTCAATCGCTCTAATGGAAAGGGGACGGATGGATTAGCAAAAAGGAAAGAATGAGAACTGGTCTGCAAACAATTCCTGCCCTATGGTTCGCTCGCTTAAAAAAGAAGGAGAATCAAAGCCCTATTCTCCCATTCGCAGGAATTCAATTACTCTATAACAAAGAGAAGAACTACAAAAATCATTACTTCAAGGGAAGAGGGATATAAGCGAGAGGAACGTTTCACTTCCTCACTTCCTTAACTCAATAAAACTGCCTTGCGCGGACTCTTCGCTTCAAGAAGAGGAATTCCCCCATATTACTAGCCCCTAGCTCTTTACTCAACTACTCACCCTTGCCCCTCACCGTGGGGATATTCCATAGGCGAAGAAAGCAGCTATATCAAAATCCCTTGCCTGAGGCTTTCAAAAGAAACTTGCCTGGAGATTCGTAGTATCGCCTTATTAGATCGTATTGAAGAAAAAAAAATCTTTGCTGGCTAGCTATCCGGGGGAGGACTTATCCATCATCTTAGGATACTTATGCCCGGGAAGAACTATTAGGAACGATATCCCCCCCTCTTATGCTTAGGCACGTTATACACCTTACCGCTCCGTGGGGATTGAAATTCCTCTCAGCCCTATGATGACTTAAGCAAATCCCCGGGGAAATGCTACTAATTACGTGTTTTCCTTTCTCTTTTTACTTATGCTAGCTAGCCCTCTTTTACTTATGCCCAGGGGAACTCCTATGGGGGGACACCTTATGGAAGGGGAGACATTCCGGGTAGTAAATTGCACTATCTTCTTAGGCCGCTTAGTACGATTATCCACGCTATCTAGAAAAGGTATTAGCCCGCCCAGGATACTATGCCCTTCTTTCTCGTGCTTGCTGCCGGGGAAAATCTCGTAACCTCGTAACTTAGTAATGCCCTGCTAGCTGAATAGGCGTAACAAAGCTACCTGAAAATGGACAGACTCTTTTGTAAAACCGGACCTAGGAAAAAGACCCCCCCCGCTTTCAGTTCCTCACTTCCCGCTCCGGACCATGCCAAAGGAAAGTTCAATCTCTAACTCGCACTTCTTTTTTTATTGCTAGCTCCGTTTGCCTTAATTAATCCGTCCTCCTCCGCTTGTTCGCCTGAGGGTGCCTCATCTCATCACTTTCAGCTGCAGAGCGGTTGGATGCCTCACTCTGACTTTCTCGGGCGGGATCCCTTCAATTCAACTAGCCCTCAAAGAAATAGCCATTCTAGCTCGAGCCCACACACTCGGTGAATACCCTTTGAGATTTTGAACAGCTTCGACTCGGAAAGCCTAAGCCTATCCTTTTGAAACTGAACAGCCGAAAATCAATAAATCAATCAAGTAGGTGAGTCGCGGAATCTTCTTCGGGTTCCGGTTGGAAATGCAAGACGAAGTGAACCGGTGCCAGAAGGGAGGGAAGATTTACGCGAAGTGAGTCGAGGGGACCTTCGGGTAGTGTACTTTATTCCGTATGGCGGACACGGAAAAGCTGGCATTTGAAGACCCTATTGAGAAATTGAGAAAAAATGCACTTTTTTTGAAGAAACCCATTATAAGAGAGAGGAACGTTACTGCTTTCCTTTGCATTGAAAGCAGTAACGTTCCTCTCTCTTACCCTCCACCATAATGTACTAAAGACGACATCTTTCTATGAAAAGACTATTTATCTGATTTGAGCGCTCATTTTTCTAGAAATGAGAGACACCGACAACGGCAAAGCTTGAGCTCAACCATAGTAGCAAGAATAGAAGAAAGTAGTATCGACCCAAACAAACTATCATTCCAGTTGAGGCTGCTTTATGTGGTTCTTGTGGTGTTCTCGGGCACAAACCCGAGCATTGGTTGGCTCACTTCTGGCTCGCTTAGCCCTAGCTTCGACCAACTCACTTCGCCTACGCAACGAAGAGAAGTAGTTTACTTGCTTAGAATATCACTATATAAAAAAGCATGTCCGTTCACTTACGCAACATTCACTCGTTTACTTGTTAGCTAGCGCTATTCCCAAACCTTTGCTTTCAGGGAATCCCACGGAGCGGTTCTGAAAG